>JBBPBX010001509.1:42566-101880 GCA_038048925.1 Garcialebias charrua | reverse complement strand
AAGTCTGGGCCTCCCTACTTAGGCTGCTACCCCCGCGACCCGACCCCGGATAAGCGGAAGAGAATGGATGGATGGATATTGTTGTTGTTGTTGTTGTTGTTGTTGTTGTTGTTGTTGTTGTTGTTGTTGTACAGTATATATATTTCTTGCACCATAGGCTGACCCTTGTGCTTGTTTTTAGTGACCCCTGCTCTGTAGGTCACCCCAACTAGACTCGGGTCCAGCAGACAGAGTTGTCCCCCTGGTGAGATGGTGAGGAGAGGAAGGGACACCCATCCTCCAAACTGAGAGATTCCTGCCTCCACTCAGAAAGAATCACACCAGCCGAAGCAGGTAACACACACTCTACCATGACGTTGCTCACAAAGGGTTAACAAGCTGCTTCTGCGAGCTGAAATACCCACCCGTCATCCACTCCCCCTGGAATGGAGTGTCCCATGGATTCACATGACATGAGTGTGTGTACGCGTGCGTGTGTGTGTGTGTGTGCGTCCTTGGCCGTATATATTGAGCCATGTGGAGCCAGACGTGGAGTTTTGTTGGATAGACTTTCTCTTGGCTGCTGCGATTTTGTCTTCCAGTTCACCGTTACTGTGGAGAAGGAGAAGCAGCAGGAATATAAAGCTGCGTTCAGGTCTCGTCAGACTGTGTGACATTCAGGAACCTTACAGAGCGTCCGGCCCCGCACACTAAAATGAGCGATTTTCTGGACGACGGCTCTTTTATGTTCACCTCGGAATCTGTGGGAGAGGGACACCCAGGTGAGCCTTTGGTTGACTTTAACCACCTGTGCAAACAATAAAATCAGACAAAATAACATCACAACTTCTTAGATGGTTGAACTTTTTTCTTTAAAAGTGTCAATCTTATGGTTTAACATCATAAAAAAGATGCATTTGCAGAAGGATTGCCGTAACGAAAGCCGAACCTAATGTTTAAAATAGCTCAAAAGAGTTACTCATCAGCCATGTTTGGAATTTCATTCACTGCACAACATGTGTGTGCAGCTTTCACTTGTGTGAAGCAGGAGGTGGTGTGCTGGTGTAAGGTTTCACTCTGAGGAAAAAAAAGGATCACGGAGTGACGTGCTGGAGCAGGAATCAGTTCATGGAAAGCTGCTTCGACTTCCAGCCCAGGGATAGAAGTTAAACTTGGCTGTGTCCTTTACTCTGCTGCGCTCAGCTAAACCCTGTGCATGTGTTGTAATCTCTTCACAAATACACAATCTGACAAAGTCCCCTGTGCAGAATCGATAATCAGCAAATGCACGTCCATGGTAAAGCATTGGAGATAATGGCATGACTTTGAGCTTGCACAGCTCTAAAGGAAATATAACTCTTTATAAACTGTGCTTCTATCTCAGTTTGTGTTTGATAAAACCAGAATAGTCAAATCCTAACAGTTTATTAAGACATGTTTTAATGCAAATGTTATTTCACATTCAGAGGTGTTTAACCTTGGTGGAAGAAAGGCAGCATGAAAAAAGGCACCTTCTAATTTGATAACGTACCTCAACGTCTGGACTGTTCCCACAGATAGCGGACAGTCTTCTGGTACGTTCAGGTAGAAACCCAAGCTCAAATCAGTTTGAGTAAATATGGAAAAAATTAACATCTGTTACATTTTGTACTGGAACTGTGCGTTCAGCCAGATGTTGGGGTTGTTTCTGATGCAACCTGTTCACAGCGTTGCTCCAGACTGATGACAAAAAGATGGGATGGGGTGGTCTGTGAGCCATTGTACCCCTGCTGCACTCAAACTGCACACAACAAAACACCTTCTGTTTGAAATATTAGTATATAAACACAACGTCTGCACAAAACATAGTCATAAAGTTATTATAAACCCGTTAAGTGGTTCTTCAAGCTACACCTGTGAATAAAACTGGGCTAAAAATCCTCGTATCTCTATAAGTTTATGTTTCACATTTTATTCTGAGGTTAAATCTTTTATTTTTTTAAATTTCTCCACAGATAAAATTTGTGATCAGATCAGTGATGCGGTCCTGGATGCACACCTGAAGCAGGATCCTGATGCTAAAGTGGCCTGTGGTGAGCCATCGGTTTCTGAAAACACAGAAACGGTTCAAACACGTTTATCTTAGTATCATCATCTGCGTCGTGGATCAGTGGGTTTGACTGCAGGGCTCAGATTATTTTCTGAACTTCATGTTTTTATATGTGAGGTGGCAGACGACAAACATGCCATCTGCTGCCAAATGACACGTCTAAGTCTCTCTTAAAGTGTTTTTATTAAAAAGTTATTCATTGTGTTGACAGAGACGGTGTGTAAGACTGGCATGGTGTTGCTCTGTGGTGAAATCACATCTCGAGCCAATGTGGACTATCAGCGGGTTGTGAGGGACACCATTAAATACATCGGCTACGACAACTCCGACAAAGGTGAGAAAACAAAGATGCAAAGCAGAAAACTGAGTTGATACGTCTTCCGCTGTGAGATCATTTATTTTTGCAGGTTTCGACTACAAGACGTGCAACGTGCTGGTGGCTCTGGAGCAGCAGAGTCCGGACATCGCTCAGGGCGTCCATATTGACAGACAGGAGGAGGACATTGGAGCGGGAGACCAGGTGACAATATTGGGACAAGAAAAACGTGTCGCTTGACTTGATGATTCTCGCTGCCACCATGCTGGACAAACTTCAGTTCGGTTGTTGTCAGAGTACTGTATTCCGAATCTTACTTATGTGTCACAACAAAACCGTTAAAAGATGGAACAGAAAGTGAATGATGAATGAACATTTATTGTCATCATCATGCAAACAATGAAATGTTAAACGTGCCATCCAGTCAATGCATATACAAAGTACCGTAGCTTAAAAAATAAAAATCAGTAAATAATACATTATAAAATGCAAAAATCACTAATAAATAAATATCCTAAATCCCCAGTATCTTTAATTAGTCATGAAATGAAGAATTATGACAGAAACTGATGCATTTGTGCTCAGTTTGAGTTAGAACATGCTTCAGCTGCTGCTTGGACCAGCTGAGCAGATCTAGTGGCTGAACCCCTCTAAGCATCACAACATAGCTGATAAGTTTCTCAATTTTACTTCTTTAACAAACACTGCAAACATATCTTTAAAGATTTTAGGTTCTATAAATCCATACATGCTGTCAAGAATTCATTTTTGTCTAAACAAACCTACTTGATTAAAGTAATAATATTTTTCCTTTGGATTTAGAAACCCACTTCTCGCTGTTGATTGATGATCAATTCACTTCAGTTTATTTATGTAGCGCCGAGTCACAACAGAAGTTATCTCAGGACACTGAATAAAAACATTCATATATATAAAAATCAATTGGTAAAGTTATCTATTGAAGGAAGGAAGGAAGGAAGCCAGCAGATTGCGTTGAGTCTTCATTTTGTCACAGTCTCCCATCCTGAGCTAACACAAAGGCAACAGTGGAAAGAAAAAACTCCCTCATAACAGGAAGAAACCTTTAACAGAACCAGGCTCAGGACAAGTGGTCATCTGCTTCGACCAGCTGGGTTTGAGAGGAACAGGAAGGAGGAACAGATACACAATGGCAGGTCCAGAACGGAGGTGAGCAGGACCCTCTCTGGGAGGAAAGACAACAAAAAAACAAACATGTTAAGATAGAAATAAGTACAAATGCAAACTATTCATGTGTATTCATTTGTAACTGCAGGTATTCATTTGATGAAATGAGGTCAATTTGTCCTCAAGCAGTCTAAGCCTATAGCAGCTTAGGATAAGTGATGTGTCAAGAAACCAAGCCAACCCTAACTAAAGGATTTATCAAAAAGGAAAGTTTTAATCCCAGTCTTAAAACTGGACAATGTGTCAGTCTCATGGACAGAAACTGGAACTTGGTTCTACAAGAGAGGAGCCTGACAACTGGAAGATCTTCCTCCCATTCTGCTTTTGGAAATTCTAAGAACCACAAGTAAACCTGCAGTCTGAGAGTGAAGTACTCTGTTAGGAAAGATATGGAATAATAAGATCTCGAATATAAGATGGAGCTAGGTTGTTGAGAGCTTTGTAGGTTAGAAGTAACATTTTGAATTCTGTTCTGGATTTGACAGTCAGTGGAGAGAAGCAAAAACTGGAGAGATATGATCTCTCTCACTAACTCCAGTTAAGACTCTGGCAGCAGCGTTTTGGATCAACTGAAGACATTTTAAATAAGTTTTGGACACCCAGATAATAAACCAATGCAATAGTCCAGTCTAGACATGACAAATGCATGAAGCAGTTTTTCTGCATAATTTTTAGATAAGATGTTTCTTATTTTAGTGATAATACACAGGTGTAAGAAGGCGGCTCTAGTAAAGTTTTTAATGTGGGGGATAAAAGACAGGTCCTGATGGAAAATAACACCAAGATTGTTTACATTAAAGCTGGAGGCCAGATTAATGCCATCCAAGGAGGCCAAAGACTGGAAAATTCATTCCCAAGGTGCTCGGGTCCAAAAACCAAAACCTCAGTTATGTCTGAGTTTAAAAGCAGAAAATGAATGGTCATCCAGGTTTTTATGTCTTCAAGACATGCTTGTAGTCTTAGTAACTGATTGAGTTCATTGGGTTTCATGGACAAATATAATTTTGTGTTATCAGCATAACAATGTTCAGTTTTCTTGTTTTCCGCCTCGTTCCGACTCCTGCAGGGTCTGATGTTCGGCTATGCCACAGATGAGACGGAGGAGTGCATGCCTCTCACCATCGTCTTAGCCCACAAACTCAACTCGAAGATGGCCGAACTCAGACGCAACGGAACTGTCCCGTGGCTGCGTCCCGACTCTAAAACACAGGTGATGACATCCGTTCAACATAAACTCACATAAACGAATGTAAACCATCTTCTTTGATCTGGTTTCCTTTTCTGCGCTCTTAACTAATGAAACAAAAAATGTGTTGATCCAATGGAGCTGGTTGTGTAGATGTGATCGAAATTAAATTACTTTAATGTCAGATGCTGCTCGTTGAGACAAACTAAATCATTCATCTCCAGTTCCTGTAAATCTTATCATCAGTTATCAAGAATTAGTGTCTTGAATTTAAAGCCTTCTCTATTGATGAGTTGCAGATTTGGGAAAGAAATGGCAAATTAAAGTACCGGTACCGGTAATCCTTTTTTCTGTGTAAATATGCACAAAATATTTGAGCTTTTTTTTAAATCATCTAGCTTCCTAAAAGGAAAATTTTTATGACTATGCTGTCTTTTTTGTATCTAGCATTTTTTTTAAATATACTGAGATGAAATAACCTTCATGTTGTATGAAATATATATACATGTATATGTATATATACATTGTTAAGTGTCCTTGGGTGTCATGAAAGGCGCTTTTAAATAAAATGATTATTATTATTATTATGTATACTGTATATATANTATATAATGTATATATACAGTATATAAAATTTTATTTTATTTTTTGGTAAAAGCTACCTGGTTTATACTTAGCATTTGCATGAGATCCAGAACTGTCGCACATTAACTATATTTAGTATATTATGATGTAAAAAATATAATAAAGTCTCTATAGAAGATCACTGGAACAATAATGGTCAGTCAGGTCATCTGGACATTTTTAATTTTTTTTGTGGAAAGACGTTTCACCCTCTATCCAGAGGGCTTCATCAGTCTGAGGAGTCCCAAATAAACTGTTTTCCCCACTAAGCAGTACGCTCCTTTAGTGGACCAACCAGTTTGCTGGTGATAAGATGGTTGATGGTTTATCTTCACCAACAAACTGGTTGGTCCACTAAAGGAGTGTACTTCTAAGTGGGGAAAACAGTTTACTTCGGACTCTCAGACTGATGAAGCCCTCTGGATAGAGGGCGAAACATCTTTCCACAAAAAAAAACAAAAAAACTGTCCAAATGACCTGACTGACCATTGTTGGATTTTGTACCTGGAAGATTGAGCATGAACTTTGAGATCACAGGAACAACATCTGAAGTTCTGGACTGGATGAATACAAGTAAAAACCAAAACAACCCGTGGAAAACTGGTGATTGTTTCTGTGATCCCAACAAATCCCAACACGTCACAAACTGATGAGTCTGTTTTCCTCAGGTGACGGTACATTATGACCAGAAGGATGGAGCTGTGATTCCCAAAAGGGTTCACACCATCGTCATCTCTGTCCAGCACGACGACGTCGTCACCCTGGAGGAGCAGCAGAGGATCCTGAAGGAGAAGGTACGTCCTTCGCTGAGCTCCGACGTGTTGGTAATGACGAATTCACGTTTTTAACATAATTCTCTCTATCAGGTGATCAACTCTGTGGTTCCTGCTAAATATCTGGACGATAAAACCATCTACCACCTCCAGCCAAGTGGTCGCTTCGTCATTGGAGGACCTCAGGTCAACATCAGACGCACGGCGGTGCTTCATTAAATTAATTCATTTAAAATATAACAACTGTTTTTTGCACTATCAGGGGGATGCGGGTGTCACAGGCAGAAAAATTATCGTAGACACATATGGAGGCTGGGGAGCTCACGGAGGTGGAGCTTTCTCAGGCAAAGACTTCTCGAAGGTGGACCGCTCGGCTGCGTACGCCGCTCGCTGGGTGGCCAAGTCTTTGGTCAAAGCCAAACTGTGCAGGAGAGTTCTGGTCCAGGTGAGGGTGGAGGCTCACTCACCGGACAGTGTCTCAGAGGGGACAACTCAGCAGTGCTGATATCTGCTCGTCTGGATGTCCTACAGGTGTCCTACGCTATCGGAGTGGCCCAGCCTCTGTCCGTTTCCTTGTTCACATACGGTTCGGCCTTGAGAGCAGAGTCAGACCTGCTCAAGATCGTCCACAAGAACTTCGACCTGCGCCCAGGAGTCATCGTCAGGTAGATGCACCGCTCTTTGGTTTATTATAGGCAAACATAAAAAGACATTCCCGGAGGAATAAAGTGTCTAATAGTGTTTTATTACAATATCAAGAAAATAGTATTTATAACACCAAAAATTACTAGATTTTTTAACATATTTTATCAGTTTATTAAAAAATACAGTAGTGGCTTGTTTATTACGAGGGCTATGTTCCAGATCCCCTTCGCAATAAGTGAAAATCCACCAAGTAGGGACATTATATTTATTTTAGTGTTTATATATATTTTAAAGCTTTAGCAATACTTCCCACACTCTTGCGATGTTCTAAACCAGGGGTCCCAAAACTTTTTCCTGTGAGGGCCACATAACTTTTCCCTTCTCTGGTGGGGGGCCGGAGTCAGTTTGTAACAGGAAAAAGTGTGATGATTGCAGGAGTGCCTAAATGTAAAAATGTATTGTTTTCCAGAAAGCACAATCAAATAACCCTCTCTGGGTTCTTCACAGCACAAAAGTCAGGAGATAAATAATAACACTATTAATAAAATAAATAATAACACTATTAATAAAATAAATAATAACCAAATAACCCTCTCTAACAAAAGTGCAAATGTATTCTGCTGAGCTAACAGTCCACTTTTTAGCTTTGAGAGTTTGTCTGCTCGCATTTGGCCTTGCAAGCTATCATACTTGTCTTTGTGACGGGATTCATAGTGTCGCCGCAGATTGTATTCTTTGAATACCGCCACCGCCTCTTGACAGATGACACAGACAGCCTTTTCTTTGCATTGAACAAAAAAATAATCCTTTGTCCACTGCAGCTTAAATGCCCTGCATTCTGAATCAAAATTTCTCTTACCTAATCTTTTTGCCATTATTCCGTTCTGTCTTTGACAGGGGCGGGTTTAGGATTTTTTTCTGGGGGTTGCCAGATAGGGGCACAGACCGCAGAAGGGTGGAACACAATAAATCAAATGTGGAACAATAGTTCAAAATAGTTCATAACTAAGGAACATTTTATTGCAAAGGTCCAACTTTATTATCAAATACAAATACACACATGAAAAAAAAGAATCTAAATGCTCTATGGTATTGTTCTGGGGGCCGGACCAAATGTGGAAGCGGGCCGTAGTTTGGGGACCACTGTTCTAAACTCTTAAACCTACATTGTTTTAACAACATACTTATATGTAGCTACTAAATTTTACTCAGCAGCTGGCAGAACAGCAACGACTCTCGGTTCTGCTCAGATTCTGTGCGGCCCTTGAGTGCAGAAGCACATTTTGGGGGTGGGGGGTGGACCTTAGGGTGGCCAGCGCAGGACTGGTGGTCTGATTGGCCAGTCCAATAAAGAGATAAAGAAGTTCTGGTGTGCTCCAGAGAGTAGCCAGACCTACGGCGGCACCTACACACTCAGACAAAACATGCCTCCTGGCATGTTTTTAAAAAAAAAACAAAGATGCTTTGTCTGTCTCCTCACCCCTCCCTTCCCCAAGGACGTGGACATGTGACAGAACCTCAACCTGAGCTGATGATAACAACACCTCTTATCTGGACAATAGCTGAAGGGGGGGCCTTGGACTATGCTACGACTTCCCTTTAAAATTCAATGACTTCACCAGCTATATGTACATGTATCACGTCTATTTATGTTGCTATGCTGTGGTAGGTTTTTTTGATGCCTCAAACCGTGCCCTGTCTAGGACACGGTGTGAGAGATTTTTTTTATACCGTCTCTCTTCATGTTTTTCTTCCCTTTTTTCATCTAAGCAAAATATTATTCTGAATAAGAATAAGAGGGCCGCGCTTATATAGTAGCAGCTTTGTACACTCCGTCCATCTTTCGGACGACTGTACGTACATGTTCTCTCTGTACCTCGGTGCAATGACAATAAAGTTTATTCTGATTCTGAGAAGTCCTTGTGCGCTGGCTAGCAGCTGGATTTGCTGATGAGTCTGGAGGCCCGGTTCTGCTCCAGTTCAGGTCCAGTTCCCGGTGGGTTCTGTGCGGCTCTCTAAATCCGCTGGGCGTGAAGTCACTGTACAGTAATAAGCACCAAACTTTTCCCGATCAGATCAAAACTTTCCCTCTACGTATTTCAGCAGAAGACAACGGGGCTTCTGGGCATGGCACTGTTGGCTTCTGGGAAATGTAGTCCTTATGAGCGGGGATGCAGCGTAAGCTTAAACTGAGAGAAAACTACAAAATGGCTGCACCTGTCTGAAAAATTTTACTTTTTACTGTACAGTATCTTGCATTGTCCCAATCACATGAGTAATATTAAAGTTAACAATCGTGTCGTGAATATTTTTTTTTCCTCGTGTTCAATCACAATTAGAAAAACCGTGAAAAAGCGAGTCCATGTAAGTTGAACTACTAAATAGCGAGGGAATACGGTACATGTTTAATTCTTTATATGAATTTTATTCAACCTTTATTTATACAGGTTAATCCCATTGAGCCTTGGTATTATTTTACAAGAGAGACCTGATTTTAACAAAGAGTGATGACAACAGCAGACAGACAATCATAAAGGATGCTTACAAATTTAGATTTTTTAATTTTTTTACAATTGAAAATAAAATGGTATTTAAAGGAAAATGTAGCAAAAAAAAACAGCTAGGTTGTAAGGTGGTGTATAAAACTTTAAACGCGCATTTTTACGCATAACAGCAGTTTTCTTTGTTTTAAAAGCTGCGTGCATGCGCGATCCTCTTCATTTTGTCAACTTTACACACGCATGCTTTAGCTCTCGTGTACGCGTGCATAATCGTAAATATATATATATATATATATATATATATATATATATATATATATATATATATATATATATAAATATATATGTATTGGTGTGTGTGTGTGTGTGTTGGGGGCAATGCGCGCGCGCACAGACGAGTTTCTCTTCAAAACTATCCATGTCTGTCAAAGCAAAAACAAAAACCGGCTTCTAAAAGAGTAGCGGGTAGCGTGTAGCGGTGTGATACACCATATATGGACATCCAAACAAAAAACGCCCACAAACTTTGAACCAATCACAGCTCCGAGCCGCAACCTCCGCATCTCGGAGTTCTGACTGGGTGCATTGTACAAGACAGCTGTCACCGGGGGATCGCAGCGGGAGTGCAGACGGAAGTTGCGCAACTTTTTTTCACTCAACGGGGGGTAAAAGACGTGCGACAAGAAGTATAAACCAGCCTTTAGTTTGCACATTTCCTAGGAGAAATCTGATGTCGGCCTGTTTTCAAGGCCAACTGGGGGAGTCAGATTCGGATAAGCCACAATTGTTGATATTATCAGGCAGACTGTTTTTTTTTTGTTTTTTGTGCGTTTTTGTATTTTTATCAGCCTCGAGTTTTGCTGGTACTTTCAAAATCCAAAATGACCAGTTTAGTGGGCATTCCACTTGTCCATGCTTACAAGCCTCCAAGTTAATTTCCAATATGTTGGCGAGTCCCAGTAGCCGCAGGTGGCCTGCTGCGATTCTCACAAATCACTTTCATCTTACGGTTTACCTCGTAAGTCAGCTGATCTTGAGTACTCGAAGCACGAGCCAAACCTTCACAAGGCAGGCAGCCTGACAGCGGTCAAATTAGCTGCAGCCGTCTTCTTTGTATGTTGATAGACCAGGAACCAGCCAATTCCAAAAAAGCAGGAAACCTGTTATCATTAATCTAATCATATTTGTCTTTGGCGTCCTCCTGAGATGAAACAGCTCAGCAGATCCATGACAGTAGTTTTTGTTTCAGAAGATATGTAAAATAGGAGCTTCGATACACCCGACAGAGGGCAAAAAAAGGCAGGAGGAGAACAGGAGAGGGAAGACTATGCTTCCGCCTCGCATGGGAGCGAGTGAGGGGGAAAAAAAAAAACATGTCTGCATTGGGTTTTTTCCAGGAACTTAAAATATTGACTGATGTTGCTTTTTTCCTGTATCGTCTGTAGAGATTTGGACCTGAAGAGGCCCATCTACCAGCAGACTGCCGCCTACGGTCACTTTGGACGGGCAGAGTTTTCTTGGGAGGTTCCCAAAAAGCTTGTCTTCTAAGAACTTTGCCTGCCTGTCCAGACCCACCGACCTGCAGGGCGAAGACGCTCCATCACGATCTGTAGCTGCCAGCCTCATCACACGACGAGACGTCTTTAACCCATTCAGACTGAAGGCTCCATAAAGAAAACTACCAAAATCAGAAGGAAAGTCATGTAGAAGCATTTAGAGAAGTTTAACGTTTGACTTATACGACCCCATCAGTGTTTGAGAAAATAAAATAGTCTTAAAAGGGAGGATGCAATGTTTAATGCATTTGTTGCAGCAGGTCTGGATGGATTAATGAAGTTAAAGCTGAATACTGTAAATGGACAATAGGTTTGTATAATAGGTGGGGTTTAGGTTTGTGAATGGGTGGGTGGGAGTTTTTTATTTCCCAGAAAACAAACCATTCAGTTTCTGGTGCTTCAAATGTTTGTGTAGTCCAAAGTCAAAGATCATATCTGATAAAGGGCCTCCACAGCAAATAAGTACTTCTGTACCACTACATACAACTAGAGGCTGAGTTTTACCTCACAGTTATTACGTTGTGTTTTCTGGCCAGTATGATGAAATGACCTCAGCGTTTTAGATTTGCCCGGTGCTTCCATCAGCGAGCACTGATGTTAATGTCACTAATGTGATTACAGCTCAAACCAAAGATTTTGAAGAACATATTGAATGTTTTTTTGTGTTGAAAGCGAAACGCCTTTTTCTGTTATGTATGCTGCAGAAGGCCGTCATGACAGCAAACGAGAGCGGGTTACTAAAACCCAAAGGGAGTCGACGTAAAGTTCACGCCGTTGTATCCCCTCGTTAACACTGGACGCATTAGTCATTTATCCTCAGGTTTTAATGGATCACAAGAAAGTATTACTTTTAATTTGCTCTTTTTGAAGTCCATAATTTGAGCAAATGATTAGAAGTCATAAACTTGACTTTAGTGATTGGTCTGGAAGGAACGAAGCATTCAGTGGTCCACCAAAATGCCTTAAATATATTATGAGCCTAACCTGATCTGTTGTGTTGCAGACTTACATTTCCTTTCATTTTATACCGAATCTGAAAGTTCAAGCTTATTAAAATGTCTGAAGTCTTAACTCGTTGCAACCCTCCATTGTAGATTTGACAATTCTGAATTTCAACTACAAAACATTTAGAAACTGTAATTAAACGCCTCTGAAGTCTTAACGTTAGGTCTTTATGTCTACAGAGACTTAGTGTGCAGCCAGTATTATGTTCAACGTGTTTTCTGTGTCGCCCTTTGATAATTTTATTGTCAGAGAGGTGGGACGATGTAAATAATGAAACAATAAATGGTCTACAAAAGTAAAGCACTGTCTGACTCTTTCTATAGCATATTATGTTTTTGTTCTATTCTGAATCAATTAAACCAAGTTTCCCTCTTCAAAATGCTTTGTTGTTGTATGTTTTTGTAAAACTTTATAATAATTTCTAATATTAGTCATATAGAGAAGCATGTTACGTTTAAACTGTGTATATACTGTACTATTTTAATGTGTAGATTATTACAGATTACAATGGGATTAACCTGCCTAAAAAAGTTTGAATGAAAAAGATTCAAAGCTGGTCAGTTAATTGACTTTTTTAATTTTTGTTTGCTATCACCACAGACATGTGGAGGCTAATGATTTTGGTGTGTGTCTGTTAGCAAATTTTCTAATAAAGTTAGATTTTACAGAAACTCCCTTAAAGAAATCATTGAATCTACAATTGATCATTGGAGTCAACCCTATTTAAGATAACCACCACAGCCAATTAACCCTAGTAAACAAACAAAAAAAGGATATGTTAAATTTGAATGAAATTGAGCTAAAAGTTGGTGTGGTTGTAACAGTTGTTCACCACACATACTTTTGAGTGTGACATTTTGTGATGTTTTTAAGGTTTGACCGAACAAGTATGCATTTGTCATTTGTTTCTCAACAAGAGTTCAAGTGTAAGTATATTTATGGTCATTCATATTACGTGGTACATGAGGTGGAAAGAAATTCCACGGCAGAGCCTTCTATGTTCAGGGGGGTGGTGCGTTTGCTATTTCTTAAATCCACACTCATCTCAATCTTCATATGGATGTGGAGCTTGTTCTTCCTGCACCAGCTCTCCAGGTGTTCCACCTCCTGCCTGTAGCTGGACCCATCGTAGCTTATGTTGCATCCAACCACCATTGTATCATCTGCAAACTTTACAATATGACAGCCTGGATGGGTAGGTGCACAATCATTTGTGAACAGTGAACAGGAGGGGGCTCAACACACAGCCCTGAGGAGTCAGTGCAGAGGGTTATGATGGAGGAGGACAAGTTGTGGATCCTCAGACTGCGGTCTGTTGGTTAAGAAATCCATAGTTAGCTAAAATTCTTGAACAGGAGGCGGGTGATGTGAATTCCTTCATAGAATCCCAGACCTTTTGTTTTTCATAGATTCACTGGTAAAAATGTAAATAATTTAAATAAAAATCGCTGTTTTAAGATGGAATAACCAATTTGTGTACAAAAGAGTGAGTTTGCCTGTTAGATTCTTTAAGTTTTATTTATTGAACATTAGAACGTGTACAGTTTGCATACAATCATACGACTTTGCATCAAAACAATTTACAACCTACACCTGTTTGGTTATCAGTACAATACATAAGGCACAGGCAGCATTTTACATTAAAACAAAACAAACGTAAGAACTGTACCAAAAGAAGAGCTTTCTGATTGATTTACAGCTGCTGGTTAGTTAATCAAAATGCTCTCAGATATGATTTCATGAAGCTAAGGTTTTGAAGATACTTCACCATGTTTGCATGAGCAGCACAAGTAGTTTCATAAGCTACGATTACAGCCTTTTTTTTAAATCTATTACATCATAACTAAAATGAACCCTACAAATGAATAACCGGTTGCATCTATCTTCTATAAAAAGAAAACTAACAGATGACTTCTTACTGGTTTAAATCAAAAGTACGCAGCTGGTGTTGAACAACTTTCCTGAGTGCAAAGATGCAAAAGACCCATAAACAAGAGAACAAGAACAGAAAGTAAAGACACCGACGTGAAAGAATACAGGACTCCAACTAGCATTTTATACCAAAACATATAAAACTTTAGCAAACACTGAGAAATGACAAAAAGTTTCTTGTCGAAGCAGCAGTAAAAGCACCATCACATGGCTTGACATTCTGAATGAACTGACCTTTTAAAAATAACACATCCTGTGAAAGTAGTGTACGGTGGAATGGTTCAAACGACTGAAGCCAGAAGGAACAAACAGGAGCTCAAGATGTTATTTTGAAAGAAAAAACACAATGCGTTTAGACAAAAGGCTGAACAACTGGGACAGTGAGTGCAAAAGATGTGCAACTTTTTCATCCTGTGAACTGAAGCTACAGATGCATGCAGAGAGGCTGTTGGACCAGCAGGGGGCAGCAAGGATCAGTGTTTCTGCCTCTTAAACAGCTGCACAAACTTCAGCTGTTGACAACATCCAGCTTCATGACATGGCAAAGCTGAAGGAACAAATTGTGTAACCATGTTCTAAAAGTTCTCATGCACCTAAAATCATGGCACTAAAAGAAACACGTGGCCTGCTGTGGTTTGAGGGAGCGGTGACACCAGCAGCTTTTTCTTTTAACAGCATTTTTCTCCTTTTTTTTTAGTATTCCCAGTGTCATATGATCTTACAACTTATCTTATTGCTCCAAAATACTAAGTTATAAAACCAACAAGGTGAAAACGATGATAATATGAAAGCCTTTTTGTGCTTTAGGCGCAGATAAACCAGAACTTGGCATGTAAACGTTACAATGACAGCTCGATGCGCAGAACACGTGGTGCTGTTCGGCGCTTTCAAACGAAAGCAGCAGGTAAACCAAGACGCACATTCTCCTCGTAAAAAGGGAAAAAAGAAGATGCAGCTCTCCACTGTCTGAACCACAAAACACTAACTGTCTCGTCTCTACACTCAATAAAGTCGGCGTTCTGGCTTGACTTAGCCTGTTTGGCTTCTTTTACCGCTACACACAGGAAGTTAAATCCAATATTACTTCAGGTTCAACATCATTTCTTATTCCAAGCAGGAAAAACACTTTTTCAGCATCAGATCTTACATTTAAACCTATAAAGGCACCACGTGTATACTCTGTATACTGTAAGAAATAAATACGACACAAGATTATCACACATTCAGAGGGTTGTGGGTACCCAGGAAACTTTAGGAAACACGTGCTCTGAAGCTGCATAAAGGCTGGTTGTGAACACAAACACACCCAGTAGAGCACCAAGGAAACATTTTTATCTTCACTTCCACAAGAAAGTATTACATTTGGCCTTGGTCGTTCTGCTCCTGAGAAACACATTCTGGGTTTTAGCTTCGTGGTCCCCTTATCTTTGGCTTGAATGCAGATAAGATGCAGAGGACACAATAGTCAAAGTAGCTGGGATGCTATGAATAACTCAACATCATATTGCTTATTGAGGCCTAACTGATTGTAAAATGCCTAAAGTTGACTTTTCCCTCCACAAAATTGAATAAAACTTTGTTTTTTTTATATACTGGCAACCATACGTCACTGTTTCTGTGGCACTTCTGTAATACTGTGAGATGGGCTGTCCAGCAGCCTCATCTCTTTACGTACAAAGAAAGCATCATGGCAGCCATGAGTGGAAACGGTCCCACGCTGCAATCCGAGCCTGTTCAGAACATCAGTATGGCGCTTTGTGTTTGTCATATGGTTGACAAAATCCTCCTCTGATGCTGGTCACTGACGTCTGGAGAAAATTTGGTGTTACGCTTGGGCAATGTGCAAAATACAAGCAAGACTTTTTTTTTTTTTTTGACTAAACAAATTCAGCTGTGAAGAGCTGCTGCACTGGCCTGCTTTTATTTCAAAGCTTTACGTGAACGTGTCGGGGCACGAAGAATTAAACTCGTTCAGCGTTTAGAGTTGGGAAGAACCAAAGCAAATGGCTTGAAGAAGAGGCAGGTCTTTACAGTATGGACATGTTTTCAGGTTGGTGCAGGTGTGGTTGTGGGTGTGGAATGGGTGCACTCAGCGCGTCCACTTTAAGATCTTTCCTGGCAAATCCACGGGAGCCTTCCCGGGCCAGAACTGCCATGGTGTCTCCCGACATGCTGGCAAACTCGAAGGCAAACGTCCCGTGAAACAGCATGATGGTGACGACGAACACCCATTCGAAGACGGCCGAAGCGTGCTGCAGGGCGAAGCTCTCCTGACAGAAAAACACTCCGCCTGAAAACACCGTTAAGGAAAGCAGCAACAAAACCTCGGAGCCAACCTGACGTTGGAGCATTCAGCTTTCTGCCTGGGTTTCACTAATTCAAGAAACGATTGTTTAGATGTATTGTCCGTCACAGCCTTCTACTGCAATGTGTGATACAGCTGCCATCAGAGGTTTACATACACGCACCATGGGCATAAACGTGTACATTTTAATATGAATTGGTCTATTTCCAGAGTGAGATTATAATACATGCAACCTTAATGTTTTTTTAATTTAAAGAAAATAGTGAAAAAGTTTGAATTTATAGTGGATTTTCTCAAATATATCCAGACGTTCATATAAATCTTTAAGTTGAAGCTGAAGGGTCTTCTTTACAAGAATGAAATCATTATCAACCATCAACTGAAATTGGCAGCTGCAAACATCGTACCGACTACCAGACATAGTGGTGGTAGCATCATACTATGGTGCTGTGCTATACTCAAAGTGAATGGAAAAATCTAGAAGGAGGATTACCATCAAACTCTCCAACTTCACATCAAATCAACAACTCCATGGTTGAAACATGAAATTAAACTTCTGGAATAACCTTCCTAAAGCCTCAAGCTTAGCTCTTAAAAACCAGGTTTGTACCAGGATAACAACCAATTTAAATTAACTCTACCAATTCTGGTAAGAAGTGGTGTCAAGATTTCAGCCAGAATTATGACAGAATGGCTGGACACAAAAGTGTGGTTGAGGTGCAACTTGATTAATGGATTAGTCAAATACTGAGAATCTTCACCAGCATATTAGTCAAATAGAGAAACTCCACAGATAATTGACGTTGTGAACATAAGATCATTTGAAACTGTATGTTGCACAATCATTCCACCTTGAAATAAAAGCTTAAATAAACCATTAAAACCCCACAAAAATATAACATTCATATCCATGATGAGTGTATGCCAGCACAGAGGCACTGAAAGAAACACTGCTGAAGAGGATACTGAGCACCAAGGCTCCGAAGGCCAGGAAGGTCATGCAGAGCCGGAGGTGGGCTGTGTAGTACTCCGCCTGAGTCTTAGCCAGTCGGTAGGTCAGCGCCGACTGCAGACACACATACAGCATACTGGTGGGGAAGGCGATGCCCGCTCCGACATAGTGGAGAACTTTGGCATTATCCACCTGTCAGGTGAGGAGGAGGAACAAAAGACGGTGTTACAATAGTAAATCAACAAATGTTGGAAAACATACGCTTCAAGATACCTGGTCAGATTATTCAGACATGATAAAGAGGAAAGAATAATTAAAACTAAGCATGGAGAAGAAAAAAAAGGTTAAATCATGTGATGAAGCAAATACAACAGAAAGCCTCCTTTTCCCTGCTGGTCACAAGAGGAAACAATACACAAAAGATCTGCTCAGTAGCATGTGACCACAGCTGCCACTGAAGGCTCACAGACCTCCGACGTACCGATCTGAACAGATAAGTAATTCAACGCAGCATTAGCCAGAACCCTCCTGATTTACATGGATGAAAAGAGAATATAGCTTTTCCTGACTGGAAGATTATAGGATATTTTGAGTACTGGAACTGCGTCCCACTGCTCCACATCCAGTAAATCCAGGGGATCATTAGAGCAACAGTCGAGAAGTTATGAAGTTTTATTTCAAAGCCATTATCCTGCAGACCTAGTTGGTGCATACTGAACATTCTTGAACAAAAGACAAATCCCTGAGGTGACAAAATTACACTTTTAGATAATTCCATATACTGTATGTGTGTGTGTGTGTACTGTATATATATATATATTAGGGGTGTAACGATACACAAAACTCACGAGACGAGACGAGACAAATCACAGATCTCGCGAGAACGAGACGAGATTTTAACATTAGTTCAAGAAAACTTCAAAGATCGGTTTTATGCCGCAAAAAGGCTTTTATTCTGTTTTAACATGTATTACAAACCCAACTGATGTCTTCATTTTACTGATTGAATCTCCTTAGACCTTAGAACGTTCAACTTTGTTAAAAAAAATAGATATTCACGCAGGACTTTCCAAAAATTGAACATAAATATCCGCATCAGCGCTGAATCTGCAGCCGTCACTCACCAGTGTTGCCAGATTGGGCGGTTCACCGCGATTTTCCTTCTGACTTTTGCGGGTAAAGAGTGCTTTGGGTGGGTGGGACTCTATCTGGCAACACCGGTCACACCGGTGTTTACACGTGTGTCTTTACATTCGGGGCAGCGTCGGCAGCGCCGGGACCCTCCATCAATGTAGAGGCGTCTGCGGCACCGGGACCCTCCATCAGTAGTTGGGGCGTCTTCTATAGCAACTTCATCCGGCGAAGCCATGCTGTCCGTGACGCTGACTTGCTAGGGGCTCTGCTAGCGCTAGCATTAGCGTCTCGCGAGACAACGTTACCTCTCAACGAGAGATATCGCGGGAGTTTAATATCGCGAGATCTCGTACAACGAGATCTCGTTACATGCCTAATATATATATATATATATATATATATATATATATATATATATATATATATATATATATATATATATATATATATATATATATATATAATTTTTTATATATTTCTCCATTATAAGAAATTTTATTAAGGTTAAAAATGTACAGTAATGTCTGTGTTTTTTGATAAGTATGTACTACACTGGGTTAGGATAGGTAACTTGGTAACTGTTCATTACCGTACATGTACGTGTATCAGTGGCAGCTCGGGTGGTCCCCAACTTACGTCAAAATCGGGTTACGAACGGCCCGTAGGTCCTGAACTCGTTCATAAGTCTCGGACTCCCTGTGTGGTGTATGCATGTGTGTAATAAAATCCATAAATCCACAAATCTGCCCGAAACGTATTTTTATTTGAACTTTTCACTTACATTTTTGGGTTATATGACTTACAAAAAGTAACATACTTTTACTAAAATCACGAGTATTTAAAATCAGTCTGAGCGTTGAGTTTTTTCTATTTTACCAGATTTTATCATGAAGCACAGTCACTGCTTGCTGACGCATTTAAAGCATCATGTCTAAAAATTAAAATATACGTAAAGTAGAGAATCACTGACATTTTAGTAAATTTTTACAAGCTAGCCTCAGTGGAGGGAGAAAGGATGAAATGATCACAATAAAAAATACTAGCAGAAACAAAATAGACTGCACTTATATAGCACCTTTCTATTTGATCAACAATCTTCTTCTTCTTCTTTCGGCTTTTCCCTTTTCAGGGGTCGCCACAGCGAGTCATCCTCCTCCACCTCACTCTGTCCTCTGCATCCTCTGTCCTCACTCCAACTACCTTCATGTCCTCTCTAACTGCATCCATATATCTCCTCTTTGGTCTCCCTCTTTGTCTTTTTCCTGGCAGCTGCATTTCTAACATCCTTCTACCAATATACCCACTGTCCCTCCTCTGGACATGTCCAAACCATCTCAGTCTGGCCTCCCTAACTTTATCTCCCAGTTGTTTAACATGTGCTGTACCTCTGATGATCTCATTCCTGATCTTATCCATCCTTGTCACTCCTAAGGAGAACCTCAGCATCTTCATTTCTGCTACTTCCAGTTCTTTCTCCTGTCTTTTTGTCAATGCCACTGTCTCCAGACCATACAACATAGCTGGTCTCACCACTGTCTTGTAAACTTTTCCTTTGACCTTTGCTGACACCTTTTTGTCACAAATCACTCCTGAAACTTTTCTCCATCCACTCCATCCTGCCTGGACTCTCTTTTTCACCTCTTTACCACATTCCCCATTTTCCTGGACAGTGGACCCCAAGTACTTGAAGTCCTGCACCTTTGTGACCTCTGCTCCTTGTAGCCTCACTGTTCCACTGGCCTCCCTCTCATTCACACACATGTACTCTGTCTTACTACGGCTGACTTTCATTCCTCTTCTTTCAAGTGAATACCTCCACCTCTCCAAGTTCTCTTCCACCTGTTCCCTGTTCTCACCACATATCACAATGTCATCTGCAAACATCATAGTCCATGGGGATTCCTGCCTGACCTCATCTGTTAGTCGGTCCATCACCAGAGCAAACAAGAAGGGGCTCAGAGCCGATCCTTGATGCAATCCCACCTCCACCTTGAAGCTATCTGTCACTCCTACAGCACATCTCACCACTGTCCTGCTGTCTTCATACATGTCCTGTACCAGTCTAACATACTTTTCTGCCACTCCAGATTTCCTCATGCAATACCACACCTCCTCTCTTGGCACCCTGTCATATGCTTTTTCTAAATCCACAAACACACAATGGAGTTCTTTCTGACCCTCTCTGTACTTCTCTATCAACATCCTCAAAGCAAAGATGGCATCTGTGGTGCTCTTTCTTGGCATGAAACCATACTGCTGCTCACAGATAGTCACCTCTTGTCTAAGCCTTGCTTCCACAACTCTCTCCCAGATCTTCATTGTGTGGCTCATCAACTTAATTCCCCTGTAGTTGCTACAACTCTGTACATCACCCTTGTTCTTAAAAATGGGAACCAGCACACTTCTTCTCCATTCTTCAGGCATTTTCTCACCCTCAAATATTCCATTAAATATTTGAGTCAAAAACCTCACTGCCATCTCTCCAAGACATTTCCAAACCTCCACTGGTATGTCATCAGGTCCTACTGCCTTCCCCTTCTTCATTCTTTTCAGAGCTTTCCGGACTTCACCCTCACTAATCTTTCCCACTTCCTGGTCCACAGTTTCTATGACCTCCACTCTTCTTTCTCTTTCATTCATTAGCTCCTCAAAGTAATCCTTCCATCTTCCCATCACACTCTCCTCACTTGTTAGAACATTCCCATTCCCATCTTTAATAAGCCTAACCTGCTGCACATCCTTTCCAGCCTGATCCCTCTGTCTTGCCAATCGGTACAAGTCCTTCTCGCCCTCTTTAGTGTCCAGTCTCCCATACAACTCATTGTACGCCCTCTGCTTTGCCTTAGCTACTTCCCTCTTTGCTCTATGTCCCATCTCCTTATATTCCTGTCTCCTCTCTTCAGTCCTCTCACTGTCATATTTCTTCTTGGCTAATCTCTTTCTTTGAATGGCGTCCTGCACTTCACTATTCCACCACCAGGTTTCCTTATCATCCATTCTCTGTCCAGATGACACACCAAGTACCTTCCTACCTGTCTCTCTAATTACTGTTGCTGTAGTAGCCCAGTCACTTGGAAGCTCTTTCTTACCACCCAGAGCCTTTAACAGCTCGTCTCTGAATTTCTCACAACATTCTTCCTTCTTTAGCTTCCACCATTTGGTCTTCTTCTCAGCAACAGTCATTCTACACACAACCATTCTTCACAGCAACAGTCATTCTACACACAACCATCCGATGCTGTCTGGCCACGCAATCTGTGTCCTCATTTACACATTCATACAGCACTCTACTAGATCTCTACAGAGAATAATCAGTGTTTTGGCTCACATTCATACATCGATGGAACACACATCAGAGGCAATGTGGGGTTCAGTGTCTTGCCCAGGGACACTTCGGCATGTGACTGTTTGTGGAATCTAACCCCCATCTCTTGCACTGGAGGACAACTGCTCTAACCACTCAGCCACAGCTGCTCCCAAAAAACTGCTGCAACATGAAAGTACAAAAATATTTCTAATATACTTGAAGCTTTTATGAAGCAGAGTGACATTCATGGATCTATCAGATTCCTCCAGGTGGCCAGATTTACTGGTGTGCTGCCAACGTCTTGAGTCACACCTGTACAAACTGGTCGTTTCTTAAAGACTTTCAGCTTGTTCTTGTGTCTGATGTTTTCATTCACTTCAATTTGGTGGATTCAAATTTGGTTTTTAAGGCATTTGCTTTGCTTTCTCTTGTAATTTTGGCTTGTTTGTGATTGTCGACTGTGGAAATGTTCTGGGCATTTGCTTGGTTCTCCAACAGAATGTGATTTATGCATCTAACTTTTGTCTGCATCTCCTTCCAACCCGCAGGAGACTGCAACCTGAAAACGAGCTGCACGGATCCGGGTGGTGATTGCTTACAGAGGGGACACTCATTCTGCCCAGCTCCTCTCTCCGTACAGCCAGACTCGATGATTCACTCCCCCCGGTTCTTCCCGTAAATTCCACCCAGCTCTGCAGAACCTCACAGGAGAAGCGGGAA
The DNA here is from genome assembly GCA_038048925.1 of Garcialebias charrua. Classification (NCBI taxonomy): domain Eukaryota; kingdom Metazoa; phylum Chordata; class Actinopteri; order Cyprinodontiformes; family Rivulidae; genus Garcialebias; species Garcialebias charrua. The sequence continues at coordinate 79,650 of JBBPBX010001509.1, read as the reverse complement.
AAGGGCGAAGGCAAACCTGCTTGTTCGCGAACACAAACAACCACCGCTGCACATCTGTCCCACACGTGTACATTTTCTTTATCCTCATTTTCTGTGGAGGAATTCTGAGTCATCCTAGTTTTAGATTTTGCCTTTGAGAAGCTAGAGTTTCTTTTCGTAATTTTAAGAGCTGTATTTTCTGAAGGTCATTCCAAGTTTTTCCTCAGACGAAGGCTGTTTTGTTTCCCAACTGGTGGAACAACAACACAGCTTATGGTGTTGGATTATGTAAATTGGAAGCAAAGAGTATAAAAAGCATTTCAATCAAATATTTTACAGCACCTGAGTTTGGATATTCAACTGAACATAATCCAAAATTAGACAGGCATTCCTTAAAGGAATGCATTATGTCCGCTGCACTGCATGTCTAAAGCTTAAACAGAAAGCTTGCATGATCCGGTTGCCCTCGGAGTACCAGTTGGAGATGACTCTCAGCTACTACCACACCAGGTTCTAGCTTAATATATGTAAAATTTTCTAAGTTCTATTAGATGTTTGTTAGATGTTGTTTGAGCCACGATCAATCAGCTGTGACGGCCATCTTGAATCGGGTCAACTCTAAAAGTTAAAGCGTTGTACACGTACAAAGTACGTGCAAAGAATACTTTGTGAGAGTTTCATTAAAACTTGCCAAGTGGTTTGTGAAATATTTTGCTAACGCGGAAGCCAAACGAACTTTGCACTTTTGAAGTTTGCCAAAAGGAAGGAAAAAAAAAAAAAAAAGAAAGAAACGGCATCAAGGACACTTAAAATCTAATTTCCTCAGATCTTCCACGGTTTTGACATTCTGTTGAACCTCAGTTAAAAACAACCATGAAGGTATTCGTAGAAATGTGTTCCATTTAATTTCAAAAACTTTGACCTTGGATGTATTTTGGCATTAGCATCACAATTAATAAAATAAAACTTTTTTTTAAGTCGCATGAGTCACTTCTCCTTCCACGTTTTCTCAGGAACAGTCAGCTATTTCACAATCTTTTAAGAGCGAGACAAAAAAGACAACCACAAATATCAAACTAAACTGTGTCCGTTTCATCTCTGAAGTCGCTCTTTCAGACCTTCACTTGCCAGAACAAACACTAGGAACGTTAACCACGATGGTTCTCCGTTGCCAGAAGATCTTTATCTTTAACAAAACAAAAACACACATCCATCACAACGCATTACTCAGTCAGCAATTTCTTAAACATCTACGCTAAACCAAGTTTACACAACCCCACATTTCTCTCTAATCTTTATGAGCTCACTCATTTGCCTTAAAACTGCATGATGTGGAGTTCCCCAGTAATCGAATCATAACCCCAAAAATGTGACAGTGTAAAGAGATCTCTATCCCTTCAACACAACAACACACACACACACACACTCTAGGCTCACAGCCAGGGCTCCAAATATTTAAACGTCAAGAAATTATTTCCCAGAAAAGTTGTACATAGAAGGAATTCAGGCTAAGCTTCTTCACTCGAAGGTTTTAACATCTAAACTCACTGGAAAGAACGTCGCAGTGTTCTGTCTCTGAGGACAGAGAAACCAACAAACCTCAAGGAAGATCTCCTCGACTGAAATACAAAGTGCATGTCAGGAAGACGGAAATAAAAACCTTTAGGTATCACCCACTGCTAAGAGGTTTCCACAACTAACACATCTTAACAAAAACAAAGATGGCTCGAACAACCAATTCTACAGATAATGGCATAAATTTAGGTGCGGTGGTAGCTACAACAACAGAAACGCTGAGTGCAAACAGATGATTCAAGATTTTTTTTATTTCCTTCTTTCTTCCTTCCTTCCTTCCATCCTTCCTTCCTTCCATCCATCATCTTCACTCGCTGCTTCCTTTCTGGGTCATAGGGTCACTGATGTCCATATCCAGCAGTCTCTGTGCGAGAGGCGGGGCACACTCTGGACAGGTTGCAAGTCCATCACAGACACATAGAGACAAACAACCACTCCCTCTCTCTCACACCTAGGGACAGTTTAGAGTTACCAATTAACCTACCATGCATGTTTTTGTTCTGTGGGAGGAAACTGGAGTACTCTGGGAAAATTCATGCATGCATAGAGTGAACATGCAAACTCCCCCCAGAAAGGCCCACGGCCAGGATTTGAGCTATCGACCTTCCCATAGAGAGGCAACAGCTCTACCAACTGAGCCACCGTGCTGCCCTGTTTAAAATTTTTATCATTAAATTTTGGAGTCAACCTGATTCAAGATGGCTGATCTTAGAAAACAAAAATATGGTTTTAACTCAATCAGTTTTACAGGTTTTGAGGTAAACTTTGGTGTGGTAGTAGCTGATAGTCATTCCCAACACATACTGCACATAATGTGAGTGTTGCAAGGTCATGCAAAAAAAAACTGAAAACTTTACAAGCAATCTCATAAAAGATTAATTTCATGATTTGGCCAAAAGAGCTATATCTCCGTCATTTTTTAAATAAGATCCTAAGACCCAGCCTTTATTTTTAGTTCTGTTAAGCTCCAAAATATCATTTTTTTTCCATACAGGTTTATTTTTAGAGTCAAGGTTCCTCACTTTTCTTCTACTTTTACTTTTTACTGTTACTATGAATGCATCTTTTGTACCTGGAAGTTTCCCACCATGATGAGTCCAGCAGAACAGATCCAGCCTGTGGACAGACTCGCCATGTTGAGAACACAGTTCTGGTGCTTCTCAATAACGTGGGCGTAGCGCAGCAGCACGATCACCATAACTGCAGAAAGAAAAAGACACAAGAACCACCTGGGTTAACAACATGCTATACAATGCAATCTCTATACTCCTCTGAGAAGAAAGTTTTAGGGGAAAAGTGGAGAAAAAAAATCTTACTTATTTTGGAAGAGTGTCACACACAGAGCCTGGCTTCAGTTTAATGAAAATAAACCCACACGAAGTACTAGAAGGTTGAGATTTACAAGAAAACTCATTTTAGATTATGTAAAAAAAAAAAGTGTGTAGGAAAGCGGAAAGTGGGAACGATACTGGAAGGAGCTGGTCCAAGTCTCTGTAGACTAAAAGGTGATTGAAAAACGAAGTACAGTATATGGGACAGATGAGAGACGAAGTGCTTATGGAGCCTGACTGGCTCCATTGTTGGAGCACTGAGGTGCAGACCCCTGCCTGGTTTGTCTTTGTTGGCTCGTCATAACCGGCGATTGATGAAAGCTGACTGCTTTTGGTAAGAGCGGGAAACTGCAGATGAATGGAGGAGAGAGAGAATTGAAGGGGACAAGGAGCCCCCCATGTCTCGACCTGCAGCTTACACCAGTTGAATTAACTCTGTCACTGTCTTTGTGTTAGAAGCAGGCCGTAGGAAGGTCGACATTTACCCAACTAGTCGCGGTTTGGAAATGCGACCATAAGTCAACGCCTCAGTGACAAAACACATTTCATAACCTGGCCACAACGTCTGGACCAACTATCAGTTATTCACTTTGACATCATTCATGTGCAGCAGTTAAACAAATGGTTTGTTCGCGTTTCAAACAACGGATGAGTTTGTTACACGTTCTACATTAAACTATGTTTGCCTTGTCAATTCACGGGGGTCACTGGTGCCCATATCCAGAAATCACTGTGCGAGAGGTGGAGGACATATTGGACAGGTCTCAGTCCATCGCAGGGACACATAGAAACAAACAACCATTGACTCTCACTCACACCTAGAGACAATTTAGTGTTGCCAATCAGCCTAACATGCATGTTTTTGGTCTGTGGAGGAAACCGGAGTACCTGGATAAAGTCCACACATGCATGGAGAGAACATGCAAACTCCATCCATTATGGCTCCTGGCCAGGAGTCGATCCGGCGACCTCCTTGCTGAGAGGCCAACTGTGCTGTGCCTCCCCGTTTTGCATTTTTGATCAAGAAAATGATAGTTGATGAAAAAGGTGGGAAGACAGGACAAACGTGTACCTCAGTGGGGTTAGAGTCATCAACATTAGCCTCCAGCATCTTCCACTCTGAGCTTTTAAAAGCCGACTGATGCCGTATTTTAGAAAGAGGGAGCAGTTCATCATTGTCATCCAGGAATCTGGATATTCCTGACTACCACTAGCTAAGAATCGACTTAATTTGAAATGAAGTGCAAAAAAAAAAAGAGAGAATTTCTGAATTAGTGAAGTTGATCAGATTCTCAGTTATCATTTTTATAATCGGTTATTACTGTATTCATGTTTGCAGATTCTATTTTTGTCCTTGAGAGTCCATGTTATTTAAAAGACTACTAATGCATCTTGTTAGTTTGGTAATACTACAGCTAGAACTAATAAAGTTACTGAATATTGTTTATATACTAAAGTATACAAACATCAGTCATTAATACTTAACAGTAATGGATCATTAATGTGAGGTGTTAAACTTTGTGAACAAGTTTCAGAACATTTTGATTCAGTTAACTTCATAGCTAACTTTAGCTTCAAAGGAGGTAAACTTGTGATTTAGCCAAGGTTTGATTGGTCGTTCTTTGCTTCCTACAACTGATATAAATCCAACTTTTCTAGGTTTCAAATTCTTAATTTGTGGCTCTCAAACTAAATAAAGTCTGCAAGCCGTTGTACACTCTTTATCAACCCAAGAGCAGAGTTTACAAACGAGCTGACGCTTTGCAAATCTGAGTGAAGTTTAGATAACAGATGGACGGCTGTGGCTGAGTGGTTAGAGCAGTCGTCCTCCAGTGCAAGAGTTGGGGGTTCAAATCCGCCAGCAGTCACATGCTGAAGTGTCCCTGGGCAAGACACTGAACCCTTCACTGCCTCCGATGTGTGTCCCATCGTTATATGAATGTGATAAAACACTGATTAGTCTCTTTAGAATGATTTGTTCAATTAGCTTTGTATAGATCTAGTAGAGTGCTGTGTGACTGGGTAAATGAGACACAGATTGTTTTGTAAAGAGCGTTGAGTAGCTTGATAAGATAGAAAGGTCCTATATAAGTACAGTCTATAACAGAGAAACAAATGTATAAACAGAGAATGAATTTCCTCAAAGTTCTATTCATAAACTGTCCATCACCATGAGAAAAATAAGAAATTGTTCATAAAGTACATAATTTCACAACTACATTGGTATTTACAGTGGAACACATCAAGTAAAATAAACAAGATGACACAGTACAGAAAGGGATCTCTGTTATGTGCCGTTTCAATAAGTCAGTCAAGAACAGAAATATTGGCTACATTTTAGTTTGCCTAATATGGTTTGTTAAACCTGAAAGCTGTTGGAAATATACTACCGTACGTGTGTGAACAGATAAACCTTTCACCATACAGACAGGGCGTTAAAAGAGTCAAGTGTACAAAGCATCTTGGCAAAACTATTGTTCCTAGATTTAATATTTCTCTCTTTTTAGGACCCTCTGGTGAGTGTTTGTGCTTATCTGAACGACCTGCTCAGCACGACAGTCAATCTCTGTAAAGTGATTTCAGCTCCAATCATGGAAAAACAAACAGCAGCAACTCTGGGCTTGGAAACAATCCTGATGTTGTTTTGTTCCAGCTTTTTCAAAATAAAGAACATAATGAATTGCTGCGGGAACCATATGAGTGAACTGCAGTTTAGCTGAATGAACAACAGCCTGTCAGTCTCCATGCAGCAGAATGGATGTTTTAGAATATTTTTAGATATTTTCCCCTATCATAACGTGATCGTGTTTAAACTTTATGAGATTTGGCAAGTAAAATCAAATAGTAAAAGCTGAGCCTGAAGGTCAAAGACAAGAACGAACATTTTTATTTTCCTATGAGTAAATCCATTGTTCTTTTCCACTTTTCTTTTCTTTTGAGTACTCCAAAGGCACAGGAGTATAGACTATTTCATATTTTTCATTGAGGATACTTGTAGTGCTCCTCAACCATGAGTTTATGATGAGTAACCATGAGTTTGTCACATCATACTGATACTGATCTGTTTCTTGTTGCTGCGTTCATCTGTGACCATCTGCTCATGTTCGTGCTGCTGTTTATAATGATGTTTTTCTACTACATTAGGGCTTAGTGTATTACTAGCTGATGTGATGTCTCTCTTAGTTAATCCTAGATGTTATTATTGTATTTCTCTTGCATTTGTTGTTGGATGTAACTGGGACCCTGTGTACATAATCTCGTTTTCAACACATGTACTACATGCGGTGCAAATGACAATAAATTCTCTCTGACTCTGACTCTGACTCTGACTTTATGATGAGCAAGCAGTGAAGCTGACCTCCACCTGGCCTCAGAAAATCAGGACTGCCTGCTTCCTGTCAGCACAACAAAATGAATAATTTCACATAAACACCACACGCCAACATCTCACCACCATCAGTAACCTTTAACAACTGCCCTCTCCAGCTCTTACTCCTGTACCCTGAAGTCAGGAAGCCCCGACAGGAAGAGCAGTTCTGCTATAAACACTGTTGCACACACACCAAAGTTACTTATCCATGTAAAGTCACGTTGCAACAAGGTGGAAGAAATGTAACATACAAACATAATGTTCTAGTAGAAACACTAATATGGCACCTTATTTCTGCAGGAAAACCACATCTACTTACAGCAAAATGCCACCCTCACCATCCTCAAAAAGGATATTTATTTGAACTCTAATGCATATTTTCTCCACACCCAGGGTATGAAGAAAAAGAATGCATGCTTTATATTTAAAACACTGTGTGCACACAGAGTTAGATGGGATGAAAAGTCCCAGAATCACTCTGAAGCCACACGCAGTCCACCAGATTCATGTGATCCTAACCCAGAGCCAACTGCAGCTGACACGTTCTTCCAAGTAAAACACAAATCAAAAGGCTAACCAGCTAAGCACACATTATTTACAATAGCCTGCTGTACAGCTGCATACCGCACCACCTTACTAGACACCACCACTTTGTAACGACTTAATGACTCAGTTTACAGCCATTCTTAACATAATTCCATCTACAGACTAATTGAAGGCAGAGTACAAAGGAAAAAAAAAACATCAGCTGTTTATGTAACCAAAATAACCTGAATATTCTCCAAACCTCCAGCAGTGGTGATTACTGATCTCGTGAATGCTACTGGACTTTATTCAACTGCAGCTCTTTGAATCTGACTAGCTGAACGGCGATGTAGATTGATGCTGCATCTTGCAGCTAAAACAGATCATTTAAATGTGCAACAAAATACCTTTCTGCAAGCTGCACCTCTTTGCAGAGTGTCATGATAATTTAGCAGTTTTAACTCAATTTTGCTGACAAATAGACAAAAACATACCTTTATTTTGTAATGGAGTACCGGTATATGTAACAGTGTAACCAACAAAGAGAACAGACAAGGAGATTCTTCAGTCTATAAATGTCTCACATGGTGGATTTTTTTTTTTTTATATATATATTTTTTTTAATGGGAGTTTTGTAGAAAAACTGAAATTTTAAGCTGACGTTGAGTAAAATAATCAGGATTTTATTCTGTTGGTGCTGAAACACAGAGAGACTGCAATCATTTAACCCTAAAGTCTACAAAATAGTTTTGTCACAAACTTCTGTTATTTTATTATTGTGTCAAATGTTTACTGTATGTAACAATCAATGTTCTGCTTGTTACAAATTGATTACTCTCAGGGCTTAATTTGTAAACCGATCGATGCCGAAATGCAAATAGTGGGTGGGCTGGCGGGTTTCTGGGTGCCCTCCCCCTGAAAATTATGAATAAAGTAGATGCAATTTTCTGCATTTTTGTGTATTTTAATGAGTTGTTAGACATCTACATTTGCCTACATTGTAAACACTCTGCTTCTGTCAAGCATCCTACCTCCCCCTTACTTGACGGTTCCAAGCTCGACACTGTCCCTGCTTGTTGTTGTCCGATTCCACTTGTGAAACCTCCAAGCGTCTCCTCTGTCTATTCATGGCAGCTGCCTGTGGGCTCCTGCCCACGTATGACTGTCTGATTAGCTCGACACTCACCCACCACCACTCTTTTAGTGGCGGAGATTTTTTAAGGGTAGACGTGGAAATGCTTAATTGAAGTACACTTGTTTGCTCATAAGTGGCTGTTGTGTTTAAAATTAGTGTTTATGTAATTATTTTCAGTTTTCATCTCCAATATAAGTTTTATTTGTTCAAGGCAGTCATATTTGTTCTTAACTTTATTATTAGTAAGCCTGAGAGTTACCAGATCTAAGCAAACAGTTAGCGGAATGCACCCTGTCAAAATAAGAGCGTTCCCGGATCCTGTCCCACAGGGTCATTACTCCTTCACTCTACTTCTACTGTACTCTGAACTGCGTTCTGAGGTTTTTGAGTTCACAAAAGACTTCTGCTGCTTTCAAAAAGGAAATCATATGAGGAAGTTGTGAATGTGGCTGGGAATGTTTATCAGTAACTACGAGTAACAGAAGTGGACGTAATCCTACCTGACATTGTCATGGTTATGTTGCATACAGTATTGTAATAGTCCTGGCCAGCTAAGATGGTGCAATGTAAAGCAATGACAGGCTTACATTCTGGCTTGACCAAAGTTGAGCAACGCAGGCTTACAGTCTGTTGCAGTTAAGATGTTAAGTGAGCACATAACTTCATGCCACATTAATATATCTGTTATTAGTGTGAAGTGCGAGCTCAGCAAGCACTGTCTCGTATGGCGTTGTGAACATAATGTACACAAGGACCATGACAGACTCATTGAACTGGACTAACGTGCTGGTCTTTCACTGCTGCTTGTGCAGACTTCACGCTGAGATGAAGCAGTCTTTGGCACGCCACACACAACTTGAGTCCATTTATTCAAATGCATATGACACATAAAAGCTTTTGCGTTTTTACAGAGACTACAATTAGCATCTAAAACACACAAAGCAGCCTATAATGGTTCAAATTAAACCAGTTAAACATAAAAAAAGACTGCTGCTTTCTAAACAAGCATGTTTAACACACAAACACACACACAGAAAAACAAGACTGAACCACAGCTGGGACACATTAACTAGATCATGGAAGCCAGAACCAAAAGAGAGTGCAGGGCAACAGTACAGTACATGTAGACTCACACAGAGGACATGCAGAGTAACATGGGTAGTACTGCATCGCATCTGGTATATCATGACTATGGAGATTTTTTAATTTTTTTCTCTTCAATGAATATCACACTCAATCTGCATTATGTATACAAGAACATGAGTGCACACTTCTGTATCGTCTATACCAGTGGTTCCCAACCTGGGGGGNAGAGAGCACAGGGCGGTTGCATAATTTGTCTGCTCAGAGGTTGTAAAAAATATCAATTTGTCCATGTAACAACTTTAGAAAATATGCTTTTGTTTTAAATGTCACAAAATCCTGCTCAACACTGAAGAACCCTCAGTTTGGTTATGTTTTAAAAGTTTTCTTTAAAGGAGCTGTATGTAACTTTTCCAACAATATATTTTTAACATATTTCTTCACTCTGTCACTACCTCCTGACATACTGATTTTAGACAAGTAATCTCTGAAAAAAACTATTGTCCCCTTGCTTCTCTAAAAGCATTTCTAAAAAGCCACAGTGACACGCCGTTAACCAGCCAATAAAAACAGAGTTTGTAACCAGCCAATAAAAACAGAGCTTGAATTTGAATCAGCCAATAAAAACAGAGCTTGAATTTGAATTTCAGCAGAGCAAGGGGTAACAGAGCCATACATATATGGCTCTGAGGGGGAGGGACCAGAAACGTGTCTCTGTTCAAAATTTTCCTAAGTTCCAGCGTGTTCCAGAAATGACATACTGAACCTTTAACGTATTATGTTAAAAACTAAAATATGTACGTCACTTTAAGGACGTCAGTCCCACTCTCAGCTTTCGCTGCCTGAGTGAGAAGAGGTAGGACATTTTTGTTGCTCTTGGTTAAGCTCACGTTTTATTAAATATACAACATAAACGTAACCACATAGAGCTGTCATTTATAACCCGAACCCAGAGCCCGACCCGAATCTGAGCCGGGCCATGTGCTTAGTGTGGTCCTGGCCGGTCAAGGGCTTTGATGTGGTTTTACGAATCATAGCACAAAGAAAACTAAATAAAAATGCACAATATAAAATTGTGTTACCTGTAATCTACTTTTTGAGGCGGAGGCAGGTCTGACCGGCTGATTGTTAAAAAAAAAAGTCACGTTAAGCTCAGATTGACCCGTCACCGGCTGCGCACGTCCGCTGAACCACTTGTTAGAAACGGACTTGCGACCTGTGCAGGATGTCCCCCGCCTCTCACACATTGACTGCTGGACATGGGCACCAGCAACCCCTGACCCGAAAAGGAAGAAGCGGATGAGGAAGGATGGATGGGCGGATTTATGTATTTATTTATTTGCTAATCACCGACCACGCACGTCTCCTTGGCTGTGAAGATGAACTTTGTGACCTCCAAGCTGATTCTGTATCCAAAAAAATATTTCCAAGAAAATGGATTTAAAAAGTTTTGGACTGCCAAAGGACAAGTCCTTGCACCCAGACTGTCCAAACACACTGATGAGGGTTATTCTTCCACTCAGCACTACTTCCTGTCTGAGGCAGCCTTCAGCCTCTTGTGTCAGTAAAAACAAAAGCTGCAACAGACTTGATGTCCATCAAGACTTCAGGTTGTCTGTGGCACCTCACCTGACATCAAACCCTGGTCACAAACATTAAGCCCAGGGTGACCAACACACTGACAGAGACACAATGTACTGGTCATTTGAAGTTATTGGGTTTCAGTTTTAATAATATGCACAGTGTATAAACACACACTCATACATTTTAGATACATAGACATAGATGTATCTTGTTTGTACACAAACTTTGCTGTTTTAATTTTATTTTCCAGCCTGCTGTGCCATCTGTAATAAATGTTTTGTCATTAAAGTTGTTTTAGGGTGGCAGGAATAAACTTTGGTCTTGGTCCTAGGGTTAGTCATTACCTCTTTATTCAGATCAGAATTAAATATTTTGCCAAACCGAGATGTCTCAAAAAGCTATCTATCACAGGTAAGACATATATTAAATTAGCAAACAAATCCAATTCAAGTCAATATAACTTTCAGGTAAAAAGCCTTCTGTCCTTTTAACTCTTTTTTTTCTGTTGTGTTATACATATTTATGTGTATGTATATGTATGTATATCTATATACTGTATGTGTATGTATGAGTACATACATATATGTACCGGTATGTATGTATGCATGCAGGTAATGTATGCGTACACACATTAGTCTTTGTTTTTATTAAAGCAGTGTGTTCATGCCCAGTTTGATATCTTGACAAAACTACAATTTTTATTTTTAAGACTGTTTTTAAAATTGCTCTGTTGTTAGATTTTAAATAAGTTATTTGAGTAATTGTCAAAACAATGTTCTTGTAGTTATTTCTGTTGTACAACTACCAGTTTATACCTTTTACAAATAAAAGTTTGTAACCATTTACTTTTTCTTTTATTGGCTTTATTCTACATTTACTTATACTGTCTTACTATTACGTATAATATTGCTTATAATATTTACTTTATTATTTTATCACTTCGATAACTAGATTAATCTTAATGAGTCTTTTGGGGGAGAGGGGAGTAGCAAGAAATTGGGGGGTGGGTCTCAGATTGGCTAGGAAGTAAGAAGGGGGGTCTTTGAGGAAAATAGGTTGGGAACCACTGGTCGAAACTTTGGAAAAAGGTGTCTTCTGTATGGCCCATTCATATTCTGTAAAGAGGATGGATGGATGGATGGATGGATGGATGGATGGATGGATGGATGGATTTTCAGTACAACTGCAACTCAAAGAAATACCATTTCCCTAATTTGCCTCTGAGTGCTCAACTCTCCTGCACAGGTCACTCCTCTGCTGTGAGTGCACAACTCTCTTTCTGTATGTGACAATTTTGCTACATATTTTGCAAGTTGATTGTTGCAAAACATAAAATGTGAGGAGGTTGGGGTAAGGGGAGGAGTGTTGCTAGGGCAACAACAGAAGGACGTTTGGTGTTAGCCAATCAAAATGAGAGCACAGAGCGTCACATGATTACAGTCAGTCGGGCTTGGCCTTCCATCTCAGCTCTGCATCTACGATGCTATGGAGCACCAAGCCAGGGTATGTTTAACTCAAGTCAAGAGTCTTTAAAAATATTTGTTTCTGTTCATTTTACTTCTGCTTCAGATGAGCAAAGAAACAATCATTAAGAAAACATTAACTTTTTATTACAAGTAGTGTGGAAAATGTGGAGTCAGGCCAGCCTGTCTATGTCAGCAACACTGAGCCAATAAATTAAAATGAGTGTTGACTAGCCTTACAAAGTATCCACTGTTAGGAATCACCAGGACTCTGTACCACAGAGCAAGACAGTGTCCTTACAAACTCAGGAGCCAGACAGAAGGAGAAATCCCACACAAGACAGGCCCTGGAGCAACATGGATAGCCTAACTGGGCCTTCCAGAAAGCAGAGAAGAAACCCACACAGGACTCCAGCCATCAGGTGAAACGGAGGACCACAAACCCAGACCAGTGGTCACTCCGTAAGTTGTGGGATTTTCAGAGAAATTGAGACGTTTATTTTCTAAACACAACAAGTGTCATTGACAAAAAGACAGGAGAAAGAACTGGAAGTAGCAGAAATGAAGATGCTGAGGTTCTCCTTAGGAGTGACAAGGATGGATAAGATCAGGAATGAGATAATCAGAGGTACAGCACATGTTGAACAACTGGGAGATAAAGTTAGGGAGGCCAGACTGAGATGGTTTGGACATGTCCAGAGGAGGGACAGTGGGTATATTGGTAGAAGGATGTTAGAAATGCAGCTGCCAGGAAAAAGACACAGAGGAAGGCCAAAGAGGAGATATATGGATGCAGTTAGAGAGGACATGAAGGTAGTTGGAGTGAGGACAGAGGATGCAGAGGACAGAGTGAGGTGGAGGAGGATGACTCGCTGTGGCGACCCCTGAAAAGGGAAAAGCCGAAAGAAGAAGAAGATTTTCTAAACACAACGTCCCAGTGGCTTTCAAACCCCAAAATACATTACGGCAAAGACTGGTTCACCCCAAAGATCCAGCCACTTGGCAAAAACAGAATAATATTGTGTATGTTGTTCAGTGTCAGGAGGGCTGTGATCAGTCTTACATCGGGGAAACTAAACAGCCACTGGCCAAAAGGATGGCCCAGCACAGAAGAGCAACATCTTCAGGCCAGGACTCTGCGGTCTACACTCATCTGCAGGTCAGCGGTCACTCGTTCAGGGATGAAGATGTTCACATCCTTGATAGAGAGGAACGCTGGTTTGAGAGGAGTAAAGGAGGCCATCTTCAAAAGAAAATGTCCATCATTAAACAGGGGCGGGGGTCTCTGTGTTCAACTACCACCCTCTTACAATGCTGTTGCATGCAAGTATTACTCAGTCCCCTGTGAATAGCAAACAACCATCAGGGCACTAATGACCAATTGTTAGGGCTAGAACAATCCATTGCTAACACCGGGCTAATTGCTAACACCAAAGTCCATTCATCCTTTTACATGTGAATAGCTAGTTCTGTCTCTCAGTAGCGAATGGGTTGATCCACCATTATATAATTTACATGGGCACAATCCATGCATGACGAGCGTTTACATGCAGCAGGCTTTTATTCTGGATAGAAGTACAGTACTGACATGCGCAGAGTGGTAAACTCTCCTTAAAAACTAAAAACAAAAGAAGAAGTTCTACTTCTGGGATAAAACAAACTTGAGCACCTAAAATGGACCCGCGACAAGTTTTAATGACATTGGAGAAGCTACTGCACTCTCTGACTGAGCTACAGGTTATACAGATAATTTTGAGCTCATTCAAAGTTTCTAGTAGAAATGTTGTCGCTCACTGACCACTTTTGCTTCCCCAACATGCTAATATTATTAGCATTAGCCAGGCGGAACGTCAGGTAGACAGTCGTACGTGCACAGTCAGGTCAGTTTTCCACAATCGGAAAAAAATAACAATTTAAGTGTTTACATGCACACTGTTTCAACAAAGACAAATCCATCCACTGGACCTGACTTAACTTTGTTCAATTTTTTTTAACCTGGATTATTGAGCACAGTTCTGTGATTTACTTTTAAACTTAAATTTAGGATGACTGCAGCTGTTGGCTACCAAATGGATGCTAATGATTGTGTTATCAACTACATTGAAGTTAGCTTCAGATTCACAGCATCCGAACTGACCGTTAAAGAACCATTACACAGAAGCTCAAGCACATTATTTTATCAACTGAAGTTACCGAAGTTCCATGATTTGATAGATTATAATATTTTATCAGTTATGTATAGGGCTCAGAATAACGCATTACCTTTAAATATCCAAATACATTTTGTTAAAAGACAAAGTTGTTATAATCTTAAGGGGACAGACATATTTGTAAAGCCAAAATTCAGAACTAGTTTGAAGGGACGTTCTACCTCAATCCAGGGAATTGGATTATGGAATGGTTTGGAGAATTAAGTAAAAAATGCCAAGTCAATGTGTACATTTAAGAAAATGATCAAAACTGAATTGTTAAAAAAAAAATATGAAGTAGCGTAATGTGTATTGTATTAGGTAGAAATTTAGAAAGAGTTATTCATTTTGTTCTGTTACTGGAAGATTATTATTGTTTGAACAATTGTTTGAAAAAAGGGGCAGATATAATAAGATTTTTTCTTCTTTCTGCTACCTTTCATTTTTTTATATTTTGTACGTTATCGTTTATGGAATTGTTTTGTATTGTTTTTTTTTATGAACACATTTTATAAATAAATAAAAAATAAATATCTGGACTCTACTTTTGAAGAAAGAGAAGTCATTTTTAGACAAACTGTTATGAAATATTCTGTACCGAGTACAAATTCATTCAGTTTGAAATTTGTGAAAGGCATTATTTTATATACGAGTTAAAAAAGAGATGTAAAGGCTTTTTTTTGTCAGTGAAACCACATTATACAACCCATATTCAGTTATCCAGTTTGGTTAAAAAAAATAGCTCAGATTTTATGAAATGGGGTTCTGTTTAAAGGTTATAACAGATAAAATATCTTACCTGCTGTAGATAGCTTTTTCAATAACTTGACTATGATGAAACAATTTATTTCTGACTATTAACAAGCTGATAGTGTAGAAGTGTAAGACAGGTTCCCTTAAACAACTCGTTTTTTTTATCAGTTTTTCATGCAAATATTTTTTTATAAACCTTTACATTGCTGTCAATTTCACATCACAGTTATTTACACAGAAATGTATGTTTATTTGTAATCGCAGGAAGCAACAGAAGTGGCAAGCTGTTACAGCCTGAATTACTGAGTTACTGCCAGGAATGTCGTTGTTATTTATGCCAGAATAACTGTGTAATGCAAAAGTGAATAAAATAGCATAAATGGGAAGCAATGACAATTTTGAGACTGGAGTTGTTTTAAGAAGTCATCAATCCACTTTGGGCTTAGACTAGCCAATAAATTTTTTATCCAGTCATAAATATGCTGTATTTCTTCAATTTGAACGTATTCAATAGGCTATCGTCAACAGGTAAAAAGGAAATTCTATTCAGTTCAATTTATTTATATAGTGCCAAGTCAAAACAGAAATCATCTCAGGGCACTGAACAGAAACATTCATATACCGGTACATTAAAATAAGTTAACACTATTTATCTGAGGAGCAAACTGCTTTGTCATAATGTTCATAACCCTCTGTTCAAATAGATCTGTACTCTCTTTAGTGCATATCAGGGAGAAATCCACTCATACGATGGATGTGTGCACTGTGCATGTTGACTTACCCATGAATGAGCCTGTGCTGCAGATAAGGCTGAAGAAGCAGCTCTCAGGTGGAAGGGTCCCACATTTACTACAAGACAGAGAACAAAGAGATAAACCACACAAATACTATGAATCAGCACATTTAACAGCAACAAGACCACAGTTTTCAGCTTTTTCAGCAACACCCTGAACAGTTTGAGTTCAGCATGTGGACGACAACTGGGGCAGGGCTTTGATCCCTCACATCCCGTTGTCAAGTCTTTGACTTTTCACCTACTGCAAGCCGCCTCTCTTCTAGGAATGGGAAATGTTTGTACAACGGGAAGACAGGAGACAAAACTTGGACTCTGACCAAGCTGGAAATCAACGCTGCAAAGTCGCATATTCTCCAAAAAGTTACAAAAACATACAACTCATCACGCAAATATGCATGCTAAGAAGCAATTTGATTAGGACGTCCTTTTTGAACAAATTGGCATTGTCTGTGGTTTTTTTCTGTTAATTTAGAACAGCTGAAGGAATTTCCACTGCATGTACATTTTATGCAAATCAGACAGGAACGGTTCTTTGAAGTTAGAGGCTGAAAAGTCAAATGTGAAAGGAGAAGCGTCTTGATTTCCCCTCCCAAATAAAAGCAGACTCCTCCATGTGAGCATGTTTACACGGCTAAGTGAACTGCCACGGTGGCAAACACCAAGCTTCTGCCAAAAGCTATTTTCAGAAAGCGCACACAGACGCTCACAGGAGAATGGTCTCCTTTAGGGCTCATTCACTTTTTTTTTTTTTTTTTCATAAATAGAGTGCAGACATGGATTGTGTAAAACAATGGGACAGTTTTCCTGTTTTTAAACCAGCAGATGTAAAAATGCAGAATATTTATAGGGTTAGGCCACTCAGGGTGGGAGTTACCTGATGAGAGGTACATTGTCCAACGTGCAGCAGAAGGACGGACCACTCTGTAAATACAGCTCCTCTTCACATGACTGGTTGTATAACCTGCAGCAAAAAACATGCACCAAATATGTATCACAACAATATTATCTATGTAATACATTTCAAAACAGTGTTGTAAAGTGCTTTACAGGAAAGGATTAATTTTTGCACAAGTCTTACAAACATAGCAGTGTGTCTATGACGTGTCTATGATGTTAGAACAAAACAGATTGAGCAAAATCACAACCTTCTAATTTGTGAAATGATTGACACTTTAGCCCTTTTGGGAAATCCTTCACTGACAAAATGAGGTCATAATCAGGCTTTTTGTTTTCAGGATCAGTAAGTCAATCCTAAATGACTGTACAAAACGCAACTGGGCTTTCTATTCGATGAAGCTATTTCCCCTCTGGTCAAAAGGTTTTCTGCCCATCTGAAGCAAATGGAAGAAGACTTGTGAACCTTTTCAATTGGGAGTTTCAGGCTTTTAAGTCACTAAAACAGTTCTTAGATTCACATCACTGACCCCGTCCGTCCATTTGAAGTCGTTTGAATCAATGTTCCAACAAGACCAAATGTGATGAGTTTCAGTCATGTTTCCTGGTGTGAACGTTTTCATCTAGTAAGAACCAAGGCTGTATTGTAGGTTTTAATAAAGAAAACAGCTTTTTTTCTGAAAGGTTTGGTTTGGTTTGAAATGCATCTGAATGTGGAGAAAATCCAGTTTCTCAGATACTCTTGCTACATCTTGGGTCGATATTATTGTTGTGTCTGTTTTGCTTTTTCTTCTCAGTTTGGTTTTGGAAAATGTTTTCCTAGCTGACTTGACAAAAGCCTAGTAAGGAAATCTAAAGATTTGAAGAGTGTTGGCTTGGATTTTGACCCTGGTGTCATTAACCTATCTAAACCAGCTGCTCAGTGTTGTTCCTTTCTTAGAGATTAGACTCCTTATTTTCTACAATATGTAATGCTGAAAAACTATCAACATATTTGAAATACATGGATGAGAGACAAAGATCCAGCAGGATACTGATCTGGTCCAGGGTGACGTTGGTTCTGTTGTAATTCCTCAATCCTGCGTGACCATCTACACGAACAGAAGCGTGCTATCAAAAGCAGAGATTAACCTCAGTTGGTCTGAACAAAGGAACAGTCATTCTCAACGTAAACAAATCACAGTTCAAATACGTAAATGTAGCCGTTTTCTTTCCCGTATGTTTACTTTTTAACTCAACTGGTACTAATTTAGATTTTTAATGTAGAAAATTAGATCATTGCGTTTTGTAGAGAGAACATTCACCCTGTTTTTGTTGGGCAGTGGCTTGTAAGCAGGAATAAAAGGGTACAAGATACAAGGATTCATTCACATCACATGTTGTACATGAGGTGGAATGAAACTATGTACATAGAAATCAGTAGAATTATGAAGAGACAAATAGAAACAATTCAACAACGTACCAGTTGTTCACAGGACAGACGTGCTGGTTGGACAGGGCCATGGCGTATCTAAAGCGAAGACAGAATTATTACTTGAAAAAGAAGATTCATTTGGAATAAAAGTTAAAACTCACAGCACCCAACTCCTGATAGAGCTGAATGTTTTGACATGTGAATGGCTAAAATGGCACAAAGTATGCAGAAGTAACACAATTTTACATAAAATTTTAACAAAGTAACTCAGTAAGCAACAAGTTAATACTGTACAGGAAAAAAATCTGTAAACATTTGTGAGGGTTATGAGTGTTAAATTGCTAAGGACTCTTAAACTGAATTGTGAAAGAAAAGAATAAAAAGCAGAACACTAACTTGAAGCTAAATGTAGCAAAACACTAGCTAAACGTAGGAAAAGGCAAGCTAAAAGTTAAACCTAGCAAAAGGCTAACTAAACATATCTTTTTTGTATTGTTATTTTTTCGCTAACTAAACATATCTAAAGGCTAGCTATAAAAGGGTAGCTAAAAACTGAAAACAGCAGTTAAAAGTTGTAAAATGCTAAGTAGAAGATAAAAATATCAAAGGACTAAATAAAAAATAAATTAGCAACGCACCAGCTAAAAATATCAAAAGTTAAAAGTACCAAAGCCTAGCTAAAGGCTAAAAGTTAATACTGTAGTATTAAAAGACTAGCTAAAACTTAAGTCACAGAATGGTAGGCAAAAGGCTATCTAAAAGCTATAAGTACCATACCACTTTATTTATAAAGCACTTTAAACAGTGACAGTGCACACCAAGTAGCAAAAGAAACTGAACAAGAATTCGGAAGCAGATTTTAAAAAGAACAAAGAACTAGAAAGAAATTGGACAGATCTTAATGGATTTCGATGAGAAAATGTAAACAAAGCTAAATATTTTCAAAGGTATAAAGTTACAAAAGTCAAAGCACCCATCAGTTAAACATTTTGACATTATATAAAAAGTATAAAGTATGCAGAAGAAATTAGATTGAAAAATACAGAGAAATATAAAATCTGAAATACAACAGCGTGAACAACAATAAGAGTTAATTTTAAAGATAACTCGTGAATTAAATGGTGCATTGAAGCTAACTATTAATCTTCATTCAATTTTTGTAGTGCAGTGAAAAGTCTTGTTAGTGATATTTTTTAAAAAGGGAACTCTGCAACATTAAAACTCAGCCAGTTCGAGCTTCAGTTGAGAGCAGTCTGTTCATCCTGAAGGACCAGGTGACCAGACAGATAACTGACAGCTTCATATCTCAGTCCAGATTTCAGGGTTCAAAGACTGGTTTGCTTCAACCAAAAATGCACAACTAATACTGACTATCAGCCGTACGGTTTATTTAGTCAGATTGATGACCAGCTGCATCCAGTTCAGTGACCAGAAGATCACAAGTTAGAAGCTTTATTAAAGTCAAGAAGACCCTTATTGAGCTTGCTTTGGAGACTATTTTATAGTCAATATGTTATATTTTTACTAATGGATAAAATGTGTACTGTTAATTTAAAAAAAAAATCTGATTTACGTAAATGTATATACTGTAGTTGAATTGAGCCTGAGCAGTCATCAGTTTAAAAAAAAAACTGTGACAGATTAATTTACCAGTTATTGGTCGATGAGGGAATATACACAAGTTCAGTTAGAAACTATTCACCATACAAAATTCAAATACACATTAAAATGGCAGACATCAGCTACGTTAATAAATTGCAAGTTTGAAAGAACGTGCACCAAATCAGTTGTTTTACATTCATTAGACAAATTTATTTCAGCGTTATACTTAAAAATACACTTTCACTCTCAAATCTAGGGAACTTCTATTATGCAATAATTGTGTTATGATGCCTGATGTTAATATTTTATTAGCAATGGTTAGAATTTTCAGCTGAACTCAGTGACATACAGCTGAACTGAAGATGCAGCTTCCAGTGAATTTACTTGTTTTGATTGATGCTCCCTTTATTATAAAGCCGTCTTCAAGCTTTAACATGAGGCCACTGGTTATTTCACCAGCAGCAACCTGCACAACTCAGCTGTCTGTCTGCTTTGTCCATGCATGCCCACATCTGACGCAACAGCATACAGATAATAATCTGAACTGGCAGAGTTGAGGTTCCCAGGTCTTTACATACACCAACCATGTGACTAAACTACAGATGCAATATTTGTAATATAGTGATTGTTTAAGCATAATCATAAATCATCGCTCCAGGAAGGAAATACAATGGTCAGTTCATCTCTCTTAGCATTCACCCAGTGAGACATACAGTTAATATGTGGGGGGGAGACAAGTGCAGGCAGACAGAGACAATTTGTCCTGATTTGTAAAAGCAGACACAGTTCAGTGAGAGTGTAAGTGTCTATTATTAGGAATGTTTGCATGGTCATTAGTTTCCTCTCAAACAAGCTTTTAAAAGACAAAAGATATGGTCAATCAGAATCACACAAAACCTAGAAGTCACTAACATGCAGAGTTTTACACATAAACACACAAAATATAAATTAGAGAGAATCTGCGTGAACTAGCTGTTGTTAAAGAAACCCCACTGTGAGGTATTTGTTTGCTGTTGACCCAACCTAATTCTTTAAACGCCAAGTTACTTTTACAACTCTAGTTGTGATTGGTAAAACGTGCAACTGGTTCTTTGTTGTCAATTACCGACATCAGATTTTAGCTCAATATCTGCAAAGCTGACTGAGTTCTAGCCATTTTTGTGTTCGCTAATGTCGATTATCTGTGGCAGCCATCTTGAATTGAATTGACTGCAAAAGGTAAATAGCTTCTCTCGTAAAGCTTTGTTTAAATATTTCCATTGGTTCAGGAGATATTTTACTAACTAGGCAAACAGAGACATGGACAAAAACATTGTCATCTGTATTTGTCTTGCAACAGCATGTGATAGTAATCAAGATGAAACAAAACTTTTAGCCGGCTGAAGTTTCCATAATGTTGGAGGAGCAGTTTGTTCATCCACTCCGTGTTCTGTTCGAGGTTAAAATTACATCAGTGCAGCTCTGAGACTGCTCAAAATAAAATCATTTTTAAATGAATGTGGGTAAATAAAACAGAGCCGTATGTGCTTGAAGGAAGCAGAGTAATAATGGGTTTGTTTATATACTGTAATTAGCCCTCCATCAAAGCTCAGCAGCAGTTGTATACTATAATTGCATGCCTGTAAGCTGTATAAAAAAGGCTGTGTGTGTGTGTGTTTTTCCTCTTATTTAAGACCAAACAAGGAGCAGGAGGAAAAATTTCAGTGGAAAATCTGGTTTGTGTAGAGAAAATTCCCAAAAGCTGAGCCAAAATAGCCTCAGGAAGAGGGCGGTGTTGAATATACTATACGAGTGAGTTTGTGAAGCCTATTGTTAGCCATGCTAACATCACTGCGCTGCAGCCGATTCGTATCAAATGTGCAGCCAAAACGTTGTGCTTTCATTAAAACCTAAATCATAAAAGGTGTACAGCAGAAGCTCCGTCAAGGGTCTCGGGTGGGCAGAAGCATTCACAAACACTACGAGGTCGCCAGATGCTGAAGGAAAAATCTGCCTGCACCATCCATTACCTCAGCATTTCCAGAATTTATCTTCTAAGAAGAGGCATTAGGCAACATTTTACATCTTTGCGCATTCCAGCAGACTGAAAAACAACCAAAAACAGGGCACTCTTGTCAAGTTAACTGGAAAATTTATAGGACTGCCAGGAAAATTTTTGGCATCTTTCCTTAAATCACATTGCTACCTGTAAAGCTAAAAAGTACAAACTCCTAGAAGTATTTTCAGATGCTGGTTCTACTATTCACAAACACAAACAAGTCATTTCTCAACTAAACTTGTTGCTGACAGAATGGAAACACAACAATTTAGAGTTGCACCATCTGTTTTTCTTTCTCTCCTTATACGTTCCTCCTCGCCATACACCGGCAGAGCTGAGGGAAGAATTGCCAGCCTGTGTAGAACTCGCAGTTTTATTTCTCTAGTACTTCTGCTCAAATATACTGTTCAGCTGGTAATAAAGACAGACTGCAAGTCTGCATATTTCTCTTTTAAGAGAGAGCTGAAAATACTGGATCCTTCGCGAGAGTCAGTCCACGTGCCGATTGCCATGGCTCCGAGGAATTCAAGATAAACACGCTGCATTGCTCCGACGAAGGCGGGAGAAGCTGAGCTATGTAAAGTTTTATAGTTCAACATTTTTAGAAGATATCTTCTTCTTCTTTCTGCTTTTCCCTTTTCAGGGGTCACCACAGCGAGTCATCCTCCTCCACCTCACTCTGTCCTCTGCATCCTCTGTCCTCACTCCAACTACCTTCATGTCCTCTCTAACTGCATCCATATATCTCCTCTTTGGCCTTCCTCTTTGTCTTTTTCCTGGCAGCTGCATTTATAATAATAATAATAATGAATTCCATTTATAATGCACTTTTCATTAATAAAAATCTCAAAGTGCTATCTAACATCCTTCTACCAATATACCCACTGTCCCTTCTCTGGACATGTCCAAACCATCTCATTTTTAGAAGATATAAATCTTCAAATTATTAGCATCATTATTTAACAACAAATCTTATGAGCCACTGGGTGGAAATGAATTAAACTCTCAGAAGATAAATCATTGGATGTTCATCTACAACTGATTGACTTTTGTAGCTGAGCCATTCCAAACATATTCTCCAAGCACTAATTCATTGTGCAATACAGGTGGTCCCCGACTTACGACGTCATCGGCATACGAGGTTCCGGACTTACGAGCGGACTAACGAACAGTAAAGTTGTACAGAAATACAGCACTGGTATGTGTTTTTAGATGAAAGTGTGTTAGCTAACCGTTTGTAAACAAAGTTCTAAGCATGTTTATGAACCAGTATGTACGTTTGTGTTGAAAAATGGGTGTTCGTAGTAGCGCTAGCATACATTTTCCGACTTACGACCAAAAATCCGGACTTGCGAGCGACACGTGTTTCGGGTTCCGACGTACAAATTTTCGTGTTACGAGCACCTCGTACGAACGGAACTCACTCGTAAGTCGGGGACCACCTGTATACAGTAGATGAATTACCAAGCAGCCTTTTCAGCTCAGAAAGTTTTGATGCGCTTCTTTTCCACCCATAAGTTTTTAATCGTTATTCAAGATTGTCGAAGAGGTGTAAACTCACACAACAAAGATCCCAGTGATGCTCACGACTGGGACGCTGACAGGCAGGATCATCCACAGAGACATCTTCAGCAGCCTGAGCAGCTCCTTTCCTCTGGGTCCTCTCTTTCCTCTTCGACCAGATATCCAACCAAGAAGCACAAACATCTAACTGCTGGTGGCTGACATCTGCTCTGCCACTGGTGGTGGGTTCATTTTCTTCCAAGATGGAGGCTGGCAGATGTGCCCTCTGGGCTGATGAGAAAGAAAGGGTTAATGAATTACCGTAATCTGATTTTTATCACAAGCTAACCACTGTCATGGTAAACTAATCTTCGCTGTGCTTTGAAATGTGATGAGAAACATCACTTCTGTCTTTTCTTTATAATCTCAACATTAACACGTCAATTTGAAACGCATATTGTTTTACATTATAAATATAATTTCTACAAGCTCATTTTCACAAGTTAATTCAATAAAAATAGAAACTTTGGGTTGTTTTCGAGATGCCACTGTGCATCAAAGCAATTTGGGAGTACTCACCGTTCAGCCTGACGTTTTTTTTTTTCTTCTTCTTCTTTTGGCAAGTCAAGGAAAACTTATGTGCACGCGCCGACGTGTCCTCCGCTCCCAGACTAAAAAAAAAATTAACACCTTAGTTTACTTTTTCTTTTCTCTGTTTTCCGAAACAGGGTTTCCGCCGGTTGAGCCAGTGTGAAACTTTGAAACGCGAGGAGCCCACAGCTCGCTCTCCGTGTAAACTGCCGTTGCATCTGCCACGAGACACTACACTCCGACAGGTCGTCTCCGCCCATATGTGGGCGGGGCGTCCGCGCTGGGCGTGGTCATTCAGAAAACACAACTTGTTTTAAAACTGCCCCCTGGAGCTTGAATATAAAAATACTACTATAGTAGTTTTCCTACTGAGTCAACATTTTTGTTTTCTACAAATACTTTTTACGGAGCTTCAAAGACATAAAGTTAATGTTAAGTTCCAGTTTTGTAATTGAGAACAAAACGCCGCCACCAGTCATTCTGTATAAATAAAGGTTGAATTAATTCATTGCAAATGATGAAATCATGAAAAAGTTATCTTAAACTGCATCAAATGGTGCTATTTGAAAGGGGTTACTCCAGTAGTTTTCCAGATATATTGATAAACAATTCTTAAATGCGGGCTCACACTCAATGCAAACAAAGCACTCAGCAGATCCCTACAATAGGCTGGCTGTGTGTAGGTAAACAAATGTACAAATTAAGAAAACAGAAAGACCAAGTGTGAAAAATATCAAGAATAGCATCAAGGATTGGGATATCACCACTTGCTTCTGCCGAGGACAGACGCTCCCCCTCCCACGCTGCTTTGCTTTGCTGCTCTGTCTGTCTGTGAAACTGCTTCTGAGCCTCTCTTGCATATCTTCCAAACAAAAAACTATGGACTTATTTGGCCAGTTGGTCCCTCTACACAATTTGATATCATTTCTTCAAAGAGAAGACAGGCTTTAGGCGAGCCGATTTGTCCTGTTGGCATGCACACAGCTGGATATCTCATCGACCTGTATTTTGTATTTTGATTGGGAATCACTGTATCACTGTATTTTGATTGCACCACTCTAATTGCACTGTTTCTTAGTAGGTTTTGTTCACTGAATATTGTATCGATTGTATTGATGTTTTATGGTTTATGTTTTTTATGTTTTATGTTTCTATATTTTATGCACCGTTATGCCGAAGCAAATTCCTAGTCTGTGAATCCTGTTCATTGACAATGGCGATAATAAACAGAATCTGAATCTGAATCTTGATGAAGTATCTATCTCTGCTGTCATCTGTGGATCTAAAGGACGCATATTTAAATGGATTTACGATAAATGGTTCCTGCTTTTTGGATTCAACTGTTTGCTGGTTTTATCTACAATTAAGGAAGTCGTCGGCAGAAAATTCAGACCCGATCACGCTGCTTGCCTTTGTGATGGCTTGGTTCTTGCCTGTGTACCCAGACTCAGTTGCCTTGGGCAGAATGGATCAGATCTCGGGGATTTTTACACAGGTACGTTCCATCTGTGTGTGGCCACATAATTTGGACATTTTCGGAACAGTTTTTGGACCAACACAGACTCAAGGTAGATGTCTTTATGTTCTGCCTGTACCCAAAACAACTGTGTGTTATCTGAATCTGACTCCCCCGGCTGACGAAGGCCACCTTATCTGAATACGCCTGGAGGACGTGTATTCTGACGCTCACCCCCACCCATTGGGGAACTCCACCGTCAACCAGAGTGAACCAGCTGAATAAACATTCTGTCATCATTTCAGGACTCTTGGATTCTCATTAGCGTTGACCTTGGCCATTCCCCTCGAGAATGTTCACGGATCTCATCGGAGGGAGCTGTTGATTATTCCATCCTTATCAGAACTCTTACAGTGACCTTGAGAGCTTCTATGAACATTGCTCATCGTTCTCTGTGTCTCCCCCCGCTGCAGAATGTCTATGTCACTATGTGCTTATTTGTGCGAGGTGTTTTATAATATTAGATTTTTTTTCTCAGGCAAAAAGAAAGATTTTAATAGGAATTTTTTCGGCTCCATTTCCTAATGTGTCTAATTTCATTACTTTTTGTCTGTCTAAGCAGATCTCACTTTTAAATGAGTCTTCGAGGCTCAATGTGACTTATCTGTCTAAATAAAGGTTGAATGAAAAAGGATCAAGTGTAGAAGTGGAGCAACAAAAAGTTGACTATGTCAATGTTTTTTCAACTCTAGTCAAAAGCTATTCATTCAACCTTTATTTATACAAGTTAGTTTCATTGAGTCACGAGGACACATTTTCAAGAGAGGCCTGATTTAAACAGACAGCATAAAGTACAGACAACAGTAATTCAACAAAAAGCAATTGAAATCAAATGAAGTTATGCAATACAATACAATACAACTTTATTTATAAAACACTTTAAATGCAACACCGTTGGCCAAAGTGCTGTACACTAACACAAGCAAGGATAAAAACCATAAACTCACCTGATACCGTAAAAGTAATGCACTGCCAAAATCATAAAGCAAACAGCAAAAACAGTAAAACAAATCACTTAAAAATAGTCAAACCAACATGTCATGCTGTTAAAAGCCAAAGAGGAAAAATGTGTTTTCAAAGAAGATCTAAAAACAGGAAGTGCGTCAGCTTGTCTGACATGCAGCTCATTCTAGGGGCAGCGACTGAAAACACCCAAATACAGTCAAATCAAGATGCCATATAAAGCAATAAAGTACTAAAAACAAGAATATATTTGCTTTGTTATTTCTATTGGCATTATCAAATGTTTAAAACCCGGAGGAAATCAAAATCGATAGCTTTAGATCTTGTTGCAAGGTGTTCCAGGATACGCAGAGTAAGAAAAGTCCTTTTCGCCAAGTTCAGTTTGAGGGAATGCTGCAGGTAATGAATCCCTGAAAGCACATGCGGCACTGACAACGTGACATGTGCATGTTAAGTAACATACTTTACTCAACTTAAATGAGCATAAATACATACCTATACATCAAAACTGACAGACTTCTATCACATACAGCTCTTTTATGGACGTCAGCTGAAATCTGATCCCCAATTTGTTTATATGTTCAATGATTTAAAGACATTAAACACCGATATGATAAAAGAAACAGAGTGGATAACTTATGATAAAACATAAACTATATTTGTATAGATATGAACTCTTGGATAAGATGATAATTTTATGAATTTTAAATTTAAATCTACATTTTTTAAATGAGTTCTGTTTATTTATTTATCTGTTTGTTTGTTTTTACCAATTTTATGACATTGCAATGAGTACCTTTAAGTTCAAAATAAAACACATTTTCTCAATAGTAAGCACAAAGCTTCCCTCTTAATTTCTTTCAAAAGTTAGAAGCTGAGATAAAAGTTTATACGTTCCTGTTTTGGGAAATTTTAAACCATTTGTCTTACAAAGTACAAAGAAAACGTCTAATTCTGCTAATTTCCTAAACAATTTTAGAGTCATTGCTCTTTTTCAATCTTCTGTTGCTACATTTTGCAGTGGAACCCATTCATGTGGCTCTAAAGTTCACAAACTGTTCATGTTAAGTACCACCTCAGAAGATGCTAATATCAAAGTATTATCAGAGAGTCAGAGAGAGAGAGAGTCTTTTGCACCGCATGTGGTACAGACATGTGACATTATGACAGACATGTGACATAAACAAACTGTTCAGAGCACTAACTCTAACGCTGGTTAAAAGCTGCCGTTTCTGGAAGGTTTGAATTATTCCGTTGCTGAACAACATACAATGTGGTCTTCCTCTGCCTTTCAACAACTAAATACAAATTCAGGACAACTTGAACAGTGTGGATGGGTAAATGAAGTGAACATATTATATTGTAAAATGCTTTGAGTATCTTGATTAGATAGAAAGCTGCTGTACAGTCCATTTACCATTTACCATTTGAATACATTTTTCTACTGCTATTTTTGTTGGAAGCAGATCCTGAAGAAAATGTCAATGGCACTGTTGGGAAATTTTTGGTCAAAGTTTATGGAAGTTTTTAACTACTATGACTGAGAATGTTAACTCTGCCCATGAATCATATGTTTGGGAAAGCTGAACGAGAAGCTGGGTAAGAATGCTTTGTGAAGTTGTTACTCTCAGGACGCCTCAGAGTCTGTGAGCTCAGCTGAACTGATAAGCATATAAAAACAAGCTTCACACACAGCCTGTGGCAGATTCTTGTGACTGCGCTTCAAGCATGTACTTTCCATATATCTGTAACCTGTCCTGAAAATCTGTTCTTGCAAGTAAAAACCTGTTAAAAATCTTCCCCTGTCATCCAGTGTGACTCATTTTTCAATCTCAAATTGATTATGGATTTGATATCATGGATGATCAACTCTATTTATTTATTTATTTTTCCCCACAAAGCAAGGTCCGGGAGAGCAGCTTGCCCGTCGCAGACAAATTCCAGCAGTTACGTGATGGATTCCTGGACGTGTGGAAGGTCATGCATCAGTCAGTCTTGTCTGTGAAGGATGTTTACATATTGGATTTATGATGATAGCAGCTTTACTGGTCGGAACTGTGAAGCACTGTCCTATCGGAAAAGAAGACTCCGAGGCAGAGTGAAAGTTTGATCTGTGCAGTGACCTCAATAAATCAGCTGCTTTACGAGCTTTGGGACTTGTCAGTGAAGAAGATTCTACCTGGATGGGGATTCACTGCATGGTTTCAGTGGAAGGATTAAAACATATTCATTCTTTCATTCATTCAACCTTTATTTATACAGGCTAGCCTCGTTGAGTCACGGGGACTCATTTACAAGAGGGACCTGTCTCACTCACACCAAACAACCATCCACTCTCACACTCACACCTAGGGTCAATTTAGAGTCACCAATCAGCCTAACAAGCATGTTTTTTGGTCTGTGGGAGGAAACCGGAGTACCCGGAGGAAACCCACGCATGCACGGGGAGAACATGCAAACTCCACCCAGAAAGGCCCCGGACCGGGATTTGAACCGGCAACCTTCTCGCTGAGAGGCAGCAGCTCTACCAGTTGTGCCACCGTGCTGCCCATATTGGATATTGGATCCCCTCCCTGGGCTGCCACCTTACCGTGGTGGAGGGGTTTGAGTGTCCCAATGATCCTAGGAGCTATGCTGTCAGGGGCTTCATGCCCCTAGTAGGGTCACCCAAGGCAGACAGGTCCTAGGTGAGGGACCAGACAAAGTGCAGCCCAAAGACCCCAATGATGAGTCAAATAAATGGACAAAATGTTCCCTCGCCCGGACGCGGGTCACCGGGGCCCCACTCTGGAGCCAGGCCCGGAGGTGGGGCACGTTGGCGAGCGCCTGGTGGCCGGGCTTTTACCCATGGAGCTCGGCCGGGCACAGCCCGAAGAGGAGACGTGGGTCCCCCTTCCCATGGGCTCACCACCTATGGGAGGGGCCAAAGGGGTCGGGTGCAATGTGGGATGGGTGGTGGCCGAGGGCGGGGACCCTGGCGGTCTGATCCTCGGCTACAGAAGCTGGCCATTGGGACATGGAATGTCACCTCTCTGGTGGGGAAGGAGCCTGAGCTAGTGTGTGAGGTTGAGAGGTTCCGGCTAGAAATAGTCGGACTCACCTCAACGCATGGCTCTGGCTCTGGAACCAGTTTCCTTGAGAGGGGTTGGACACTCTTCCACTCTGGAGTTGCCCCTGGTGAGAGGCGCCGAGCAGGAGTGGGCATACTTGTTGCCCCCCATCTTGGTGCCTGTACGTTGGGGTTCACCCCGGTGAACGAGAGGGTAGCCTCCCTTCGCCTACGTGTGGGGGGACGGGCTCTGACTGTTGTTTGTGCCTATGCGCCAAACGGCAGCGCAGATTACCCACCCTTTTTGGAGTCCTTGGAGGGGGTATTGGAGAATGCGCCTCCTGGGGACTCCCTTGTTCTACTGGGGGAATCCAACGCTCACGTGGGCAATGACAGTGAGACCTGGAGGGGTGTGGTTGGGAGGAACGGCCCCCCTGATCTGAACCCAAGTGGTGTTCTGTTATTGGACTTCTGTGCTCGTCATGGATTGTCCATAACGAACACCATGTTCAGGCATAAGGGTGTACATATGTGCTCTTGGCACCAGGACACCCTAGGTCGCAGTTCGATGATCGACTTTGTTGTCATCTCATCTGATCTGCGGCCGCATGTCCTGGACACTCGGGTGAAGAGAGGGGCGGAGCTGTCCACTGACCACTACCTGGTGGTGAGTTGGCTCCGATGGTAGGGGAGGATGCCGGTCAGACCTGGCAGACCCAAACGTATTGTGAGGGTCTGCTGGGAACGTCTGGCAGAGTCTCCCGTAAGACGGAGCTTTAACTCCCACCTCCAGGAGAGCTTTGAACACGTTCCGAGGGAGGCGGGGGACATTGAGTCCGAGTGGGCCATGTTCCGCGCCTCTATTGTCGAGGCAGCTTATCAGAGTTGTGGCCGCAAGGTTGTTGGTGCCTGTCGTGGTGGCAACCCTCGAACCCGGTGGTGGACACCGGCGGTGAGGGATGCTGTCATGCTGAAGAAGGAGTCCTATTGGGCCTTTTTGGCCTGTGGGACCCCGGAAGCAGCAGATAGGTACCGACAGTCCAAGCGGCATGCGGCTCGGGTGGTTGCTGAGGCAAAAACTCGGGCGTGGGAGGAGTTCGGAGAGGCCATGGAGAATGACTTCCGTACGGCTTCGAGGCGATTCTGGTCCACCATCCGGCGTCTCAGGGGGGAAAGCGGTACGCGACCAACACCATTTATGGTGGGGATGGCGTGCTGTTGACCTCAACTCGGGATGTTGTGAGTCGGTGGGCGGAATACTTCGAAGACCTCCTCAATCCTACGGGCATCTGGTTAGGATGCCTCCTGGACGCCTCCCTGGTGAGGTGTTCCGGGCATGTCCCACTGGGAGGAGACCCAGAGGAAGACCCAGGACACGCTGGAGGGACTATGTTTCTCGGCTGGCCTGGGAACGCCTTGGGATTCCCCCAGAGGAGCTGCTCCAAGTGGCTGGGGAGAGGGAAGTCTGGGCCTCCCTACTTAGGCTGCTACCCTCGCGACCCGACCCCGGATAAGCGGACGAAATGGATGGATGGATGGATGGATGGATGGATGGATATTGGATTTTGATCGTCCAGAACAGACACTCAAGGCTGCAGAGAAAGTGAACTGTTTGCCTGAAGAAAATTCAACAATCAAATTTATCGCAATCTGACTCCCCAAACAGCCTTGAGGAAGGGCCGATTATCAAATTTCTCCTGGGTCATGAGTACAAGGACAACAGCTGCATCTATTGTACCCCGCCTACCCTCTCCCCGGAGAACTCTCTGTGAGCGCTTATTAGAAATGCTGGTTGGAAACATCAACAGAACGGCGGATCTGAAAAAAAGGCTCATGGACTAATCTCAATGCTTGGACCTCAAATGCATATGTAATTTGTCTTGAATGTGCTTGTTGTTGGTAGAGTTTTTTGATGTCTCATGTCGTGTCCTAATAGAACAAGATGGGAAAGATCTTTTTTGTAATACCGCTATCTATCCTCATGGTTTTCTCCTTTTTCATATCTACGATTATCATTCTGATAAGGGATGAGATGGCCGTGCGGATTCCGCTGCAGCTTAGTCCCCCTTCAGGATGACTGTGCGTATATGTTCACGTTGTACATGATGGTGCAATGTCAATAAAAGATATTCTGATTCTGATTTTAGGTAAGTGGGATAAAATGAAAGTACAGTATTTTTCTCTAACAGCACATTTTCAGGACATTGTTTTCACGGGATCTCCTAAAATATTCTCCATTGCTGTTTTGTTTGAAGTATTTTAACCACTATTTTTGTTTTGTTTTTCATAATTATTTTTTTAGCTTTACATCACAATTCAGCTTATAATGCTTAATTGACTTTTTCGTCCAATTCAATTCAAAAATACTTTATTAATCCCAAAGGGCAATTAAATGTTGTCGTAGCTCATGGTCCTGGTTTCATTCAAGACAGTTGTTATAGATGCTGATAGCTGTGGGCAGGAAGGATCTCCTGCAGCGAATCTGAAGAATCTGGCCACAGATATCGATCCGTCCTCCTGAATCCAGCTTGCTGGAGCTCCTCGTCGCCACGTACAGACAGCTGAAGGTGCCGGAGGATGATCCCTGTCCTCCCGTTTGTCACGAGCCAAGTTTCCCACCAGCTCCAGGTTGACGGGAATTCATCCACGGTACCTCCTTTTCTACTCATTTGGGATTTGGGGCTGTATTTGAGCTTTTGAGATGTTAATCAGCTGCTCCTGGTTGTTAAAAAACACCTTGTTGCCATGATTACACATCACAATAAATGTCCAAAAATAAAAAGGTTTCAGTAAAAATCCTTCCAGCTGCACAGCATTCGATATCACAGTGATCATCCGAAAAGAGTGATTTACACCCAGAAAAAAAAGAGGAATTAAAGTTTTCAAAAGCAATGACTCAGAATGAACGTAGAGCTACTCCAACATGCAGCCACCCCGAGCAGCACAATTCTGGAACTTCTTCCTCTTTTTCTTTCAGCTGTTCCCTTCCTCAGGGGTCCCCACAACCGAACTATCTCACACGAAGACTTGATAATTGTTTATACGCCAGATGTGCATAAACAATTACCACCAGACATCCCTCTCTCTATAGCTCCTCCTTCCTGACACAACCACAGACCACCGAGCTACCACAGCCCTCAGTGTGGAGCAGAGAGCTGCCATTTAGGGAGACCGGGAGAGCAGAGGGTGGGGGTTAAGGGCCTTACTCAAGGGCCCAGGGTGGGATAAATGAGGGTGGAGACATGTGAGTGTTTCACCTTTTCCACCCACATTTTGATGTTGACGGGACAGGGAGTCGAACTGACGACCTTCCGATCACAGGCCTGCCTTCTCTAAACTCTGAGACTGAACTATCTTGTTTAAAAAAAATCCCACTTAGTACCACTAGAGGGCTCTTGAGTAGCACCAGTGGTACTTGAGAGCTTGAGAAAGATATGGAGGGTGGAATGTGATGAAATTTAAAAAAACATGGATGTACCGGTAGGTCTGACATACAAATCTCTTGTCTGAGAGCAAGAGGGGTCAGAGCATTCAGGGTCCTGACTGTGGAACAGTTTCCATCTCCATCTTCTACCACTTATGCGTAGAGTTGAAGAGGCAACAGGTCCAGGAGAGAAACAGACATCCCTCTCTCCAGCTTCTCCTGTGGGATTCCAAGAAGTTCCCAGGCCAGAGAGGGTATCCCTCATGGGAGTTCTGGGTCTGACTGTGGAACAATCTTCCTCTAAAGTCAGGATGATAAGTATTCTAGTGCTTTAACTCACAACTGAAAACCTGCAGCTTTTTAAGATGTTTGTGTGTTCAGCGTTTCAGATTTAGTTCTAATTTTACAATGTTTTAATATTTTTGCATGGTACTATTGCTTTTGTTTTTATGTCATTCCTTGCTCTCGTTCTTATTTTGTGATTATTCTTTCCAATCGGTTTTTATTGTATTTCATTTGATATAAAGCACTTTGTAATTTTGGTTTTAAGAAATGAAGATTTACTTACAAAACAGTGCTTCGTCTCTCCACCGTTTCCAAATTCTTTCTTTGGAAATTTTCCAGTCAAACAGGCCAAAAATCAACACAAGTTTTTTTATTTGAACATTCTTGCTGCCTCAAAATGATAATAAACCAAATGACAGTTTAGATTTTTAGAACTATGTTTAAAGCATCTAAATGTTTGTAAAACTTCAACATTTACACCATTTGGCACTTTTTGTGTTCATGATTTGTAACATAAAATTTCACAAAAAAATATACGGCAAGCATCTCAAACTTAAAGGATTTTTTGGAGCGCTCTTTTCTTATACAAATGGATAAGTAAATATATTAAATAATATTTCAATGTTTGATATGTTTGGAGAGACGATCTTCAGCTTATTACAATTATAAATAATATTTTGTTATTTGAAGAGAGGAACCAAAGTGACCATGTATTAAAGATTGATTGATATGCTAAAGCAAAATCATGCAACTGTTAGTTTTACATTTAATTGTTTATTGACTGCCAAGCTCAAGAATGGCTTTTTTTTCTCAAACTGAAAAAGCATCAAAAATTAAATAACATACAATATCTTGTTCATTTGGGTTCTATCAAAAAGCATTCCTTTATGAAATACAAGGAGTGTCCTCATTACCATATTGTTTGGACTATAAGGCACACTTATAATCCTTTAATTTTCTCAGAAATCGGCGGTGAGCCTTATAGTGCGCCTTGTGTTTTCATTCTGGTTGTGCTTACTGACCTCAAACCAATTTTATGAGATTATTGTGAATGAGTTGAATAAAGTTTGACTTATCTGACTATGTTGTTTCGCTTAATGCTCCTTATAATCCGGTGCACCTTATAGTCTGAAAAATACAGTCCTATCAAAAGTTTAAAAGAACACAATTCTCATCTAAAAGTGTACCACATTTGTAAACAAAAGTAAGCAGATTTCTACCTTCATTTAAGTCATAGGCTACTTTTTGAGGCTTTTACAGTTAAAACAAGATTAACACAAACATGACATTTTTTAAATATAAACATGGTACAAAATATACAAAAATATTAACAATTATTTCACATTTTTTTTACTTGCAAGTGACATATAGTCTACAATCTTAACTCCCCCTAAACTATAATCACTAAGAAGAGTATTTGTTCAAAGATAAAGGCTGAAAAAAATGTAAAACAAAACCAAAGTAAACCACCAGTGTGCTGCTAAATATTGGGATTTTTCGTTTTACAAAGCTGAGGCCCTTCTACAGCCTTACAGTGGAGCCAAAGCCCCACACACTAAAAGCAGGGTAGACGGCTTCTGTAAACGAGGTGTAGACTCTGTGCAGAAGTCTCATGCCGTCATTGACGCTATAAAACGCAAGAATTCCACCTGCATGGTCCAGATAGACGCCGATCCGGGACGCCGCCGGAGCAGCGAATTCAGTGCTCTTGTTGTTGTGCACGAAGGTGTACTTGGAGTCGGAGCAGTACAGACTCCAGGACTTGTTGTTCCAGCCCAGGCTGCAGTCGTTCCCATTTCCTTTGCGGCGGATTCCCCTGTAGGTGACGGCCACGTCGATCTCTGTCCCCCGCCAGTCCACCTCCCAGTACCGGCGAGCTCCAGACAAGCTCTCCCTGCACAAAACCTGGAAGAAAAGGAGAAGAAATAAATAAAGGCAAAATTCCCATACCACATGCACGGAGACATTTAAAGCACTTTAAAAACCAGGGTGGTTTTGAAACATCA
Organism: Garcialebias charrua; assembly: GCA_038048925.1. Classification (NCBI taxonomy): domain Eukaryota; kingdom Metazoa; phylum Chordata; class Actinopteri; order Cyprinodontiformes; family Rivulidae; genus Garcialebias; species Garcialebias charrua. Next base: position 44,582 of record JBBPBX010001509.1, on the reverse strand, counting down.
GGAAGAAGTCAAAGTCAAGAAAGTCAAAGTCAACTTTATTGTCAAAACTGCAATATGTACAGGACATACACAGGATTGAAATTGCATTTCTCTCTGTCCCTCGGTGCAACAGTAAACATTTAAACACTAAAACACTAAAACATTTAATAAACATAAGCATAAAATGAAATAATAAAAGTGTAATACTGTCCTGAGTTTTTGCATAGTAGTTTTTGCATAGTAGTAGTATGAAAGTATGAAAAGTTACACCAACACTAAAACACTAAACATTTAATAAACATAAGCATAAAATGAAATAACAAAAGTGTAATACTGTCCTGAGTTTTTTGCATAGTAGTATAAAAGTGTAAAAAGTATATCTATAAAATAAAATGAAAGTTCTGGCATTGACATTTGTAATAGAGTGACAAAGCAGCATATGAAGTTTATGTACACAGTATATGTATGAGGTAGTTGATATTGGTAGGTAAAGTGGCATATGCAATAAGGCTAGTAAAAAATAATATATAAGCAGTAGTGTGGATATAAAAAGTAGTGTAAATGTAAACAGTAGTAATAAATGTAAGTAGTAATAAATGTAAACAGTGAATGTAAACAGTAGTATGACTATAGGCAGTAATGTAATACTGTACAAACATTAGTGCAAAGAAAAAAAAAGAAAGTATGATTCTATACACTGATCATTTTAAAGCATCACTGACATGATTTTTTTTACTATGCATAAAACTGCTCAAAATATATATCTTTTATCATTTAAATATGTTCGTTTTTGCATACAAAATGATAAATCAATTTAATTTTGCTTTAAAAGTGATTTTAAACTTCGCGCCGTGTTTATTCACGGGAAATCCGATTACACGCGAATGCAACATCTGTGACATTGTATCGGGCAGAGGGCTACGTCTCTTTAATAGCGGACTATTTTTAACCCGACGAATTTAGCAATCTAAGTGAAGATTTGAGCTATTTGTCTTCAGTTTGGGAAGCAAAAAGTTAGATGAACAAGAAACAGCAGGTTCTAATTTAGGTCTGCACCCGTATTTATTTGAGTTTTACCTTTTCAGGAAGCGAGGAAGCTCCGAGGCAGGCGATCTCCAGAAAGACGCAGACTGCATCTGCCCGATACAACGTCACAGATGTTGCATTCGCGTGTAATCGGATTTTTAAAATCACTTTTAAAGCAAAATTAAATTGATTTATCATTTTGTTTGCAAAAACGAACATAGTTGAATGAAAAAAATATATATATATTGAGCAATTTTATGCATAGTAAAAAAAAATCATGTCAGCCACACTTTAAATTCAAATAGAAGACATTAAATTTTCACCTGCTGCCAGTGATCAAATCGATCGGGGTGATCAGGGTAGTGTCTAGGTTCACTTTTCATCGTTACCGTCCTGTTTCCCTCTGAAAGGTAAAGGTTGGGGTGGACAGTATTGACATCTAGCGTCAACTGACAGGAGTCTGAAAAGGACAAAAAGAAAATATTCAATATGAGTCCCGTAGTGCTGTTTGTGAACCATTCCTCTACGTAGTGTAAGACTGGGTGTGGCAGGTTGTTGAAAAAGGTTTACACTGGGAAGTATCGCCTTTATTTGCTTAAGCAATGCTGAACTGGAAGTTTCCCGTCAAGCATGTTGCTGAACCAGTTTGACAATCATCTTTGGAGCAGGTTTTAATCATCTCTCCAAGGGCCGTCCTTTGTTCAGCATTTCAGTACTGCCCTCAAGTCCACGTTTTTCTAAATAACTTGGATTATCTCTAATGAGATTATTAAGGTTTGCTACTAATGCCATGAAACTCTGACAAATAAAAAGTTCAGTAGATTTACTTGTCCCTTTTACTCACATTTCAAGAAGTCCTCTCTTGTCCTCGGTTCTTCATTCGGACGTGATTCTTCCCCGCTTCTTGTTTCTGCCCTCAGAATTGATTCTCTTCTTGGCCTTGCGTCAACTTCTTCTGTGATGTACACTTCCTTTACTGTAAAGACAAAAAATAAAACGGTGAAAAGAAAT
>JBBPBX010001509.1:21886-39799 GCA_038048925.1 Garcialebias charrua | reverse complement strand
TGAGTACATGTACAATAAGTCCACCTGCTCCTGCGATTTTGCCCATTTCGATTTTGCTGACTTCTTCCAATTGGATCTTCAGTGCAGCAATGGCTCTCTTGGTGGCGTCGAAGGAGTAATTGGGAGCAACACTGACGTTGTTCAGGTCTTCGTACCCAGAGGGGCCGGACAGAGACTGCCAGCTCTGATCAAAATTCAAAGATCAAAATTGGAGATGGGGCGAATCTTGCATTTTATCGCCACGCCTGCTATGAATTTGAGCCCCTCACCTGTAGAAAGTGGATGTGATCATCAGTGCGTGAGAGCTTCTCCAGGTTGTTGTGTCTCTTCTTCAGCAGGGTGACCTCCTCTTCCAAACGGTCCAGCAGAATCTCACCCCGGGACACGATCGTCTTTTCGTGGGCGCGGACCATCTCCTTGACCTCGTTGTACTTTCTCTCGATGAGCTGCAAAAGCTCGTTGAAGATCCGTTCGTTCTCCCCCTGGACTGTTTTAGCCGAGTGCTAATGAGATACACAGGCAAGAGTGAAATAAGGCATTTTGTTTTTGAATGACGCCACGTTTGACTTTGGGCGAACAGGAGGAAGATGGACTACCTGAACTGATTCAACAGCTTGTCTTAGATCCTGCCACTTCTTTATTCTCTGGTCAATCCTTTGTTGAGATTTGTAAAGTGTGGGTCCAAGTTGTTTCTACATGAAAGTATGGACATAAAAGTCAATAAAATCAAAACGAGTATCAGTGTACAGGTAGTCCCCGACTTACGAGCGAGTTCCGTACCTACGGGCCGTTCGTAAGTTGAAAATTTGTAAGTAGGATCACATACAAAAATAATAATAATAATATATTTTTTAAATAAATAAATAGATGTACAGTACTGTACAGATACCAAGCACTTAGCCTATCCTAACACAGTTTTTAAAGATGAAGGAGTGAGTTGAATTGTCTCTCCCTTTCACATAAAGGGAGCTAGCTCCCGTTATGTGAATGGAGCCTGCTAGGGAGGAGGGAGACAATACATAGTTCCCATGTGACGTCACATCTGTGGGTTGTCCTGTTTGACCCTCCCACTTGTAGGTTTACTTGCAGTTTGAGCGCATTCAAATGGATGTCCATTTTTCACGTTGTTTTTTTTGTTAATTTCTAATTAATTACAATGGTTACTTCGTGTTGTGTCAGTGAGTGTTCCAGTCGGGTAGACGTTTGGGCAACGCGCAGGTTTCACTCAATCAAAAAAAAAAGTAAACATGAAGGATTTATCTCATCGGAGGAGCTGATAGCTGCAGCTTGCAGCCCCAACTCTGCTCGGATCTGCTCTGAAGACATCTGCCTTTGGCCGGTAAACAAAATATTCTACATTAATCATTTTGTGAAACTATGTCAGAACAATGTTAGAGTACAACTGTCTGTGTGTTAGAGCTGGTTTTTTTTTTTTTCATTATTTAGCAAACCGTCTTGCATGCTGTTAGCTTAGCATCTCGCTAACGCGACAATGGCCTCCTCTGCTCCTCACGGTCCACCAGACCGTCCCAGTTGGAGAAGGACGACGGGAGCCAAGTCGTGCGGGCGACGCGTCGGTCCCATGGGACGTGGACGTGCCTCCGCGGCCGCCTCAGCGGATGCACGCCGTCCGACCTGAGCTCCGGCGAGCCACGCTCCAGATGCTAACAACATGCTAACTTCCAACACGGTAAGACTCAAAAGTGATAGTCCTGGTCCGTGTTGAGCCTGGACTTTTTTTGGCTGTGTGTTATTTTAGTTAAACCTTTATTTAGCTGGTTAGATATGATTGAGACAGTTTACACATCTTTTTTGGATTTAAAGCTGTGAAGTCAGTGTGTTGTGAAGCCGGTCTGCGCTCGCTCCTTGTATTAATTAAATAATTAATGATATCGGAGTAACTACTTTGTGACAAGTTGTCTGATTCGTCTGCCATGATTTCTTTCTCAAACTCATTTAACTAGATCCCTGCCAGTTTGCTCTTGTTCCTTGGTAAAGCTGTGGTAGCTCGTGTTATTGTCCGTATAATTTGCTCTGCTAGTTCGCCATCTTGCCTTCTTCTGCCTACAGATGTGGTGCGAAAACCGGTTTGCACAATACTGGGGGCGTGTCTGGGAACTATGTATTCAACTCACTCCTTAACTATGTTAGGCTAGGCTAAGTGCTTGGTAACTGTACAGTACTGTACATTTATTTATTTATTATTAAAATATATATATATATATTTTTATAAATAAATAGATGTACAGTACTGTACAGTCACCAAGCACTTAGTCTATCCTAACACAGTTTTTAAAGATGAAGGAGTGAGATGAATTGTCTCCCTTTCACATAAAGGGAGCTAGCTCCCTTTATGTGAATGGAGCCTGCTAGGGAGGAGGGAGACAATTCAACTCACTCCTTAACTATGTTAGGCTAGGCTAAGTGCTTGGTAACTGTACAGTACTGTACATTTATTTATTTATTATTTAAAAAATATATTTATTTTTTATTTTTTATAAATAAATAGATGTACAGTACTGTACAGATACCAAGCACTTAGCCTATCCTAACACAGTTTTTAAAGATGGAGTGAGTTGAATTGTCTCTCCCTTTCACATAAAGGGAGCTAGCTCCCTTTATGTGAATGGAGCCTGCTAGGGAGGAGGGAGACAATTCAACTCACTCCTTAACTATGTTAGGCTAGGCTAAGTGCTTGGTAACTGTACAGTACTGTACATTTATTTATTTATTATTTAAAAAATATATTTATTTTTTATTTTTTATAAATAAATAGATGTACAGTACTGTACAGATACCAAGCACTTAGCCTATCCTAACACAGTTTTTAAAGATGGAGTGAGTTGAATTGTCTCTCCCTTTCACATAAAGGGAGCTAGCTCCCTTTATGTGAATGGAGCCTGCTAGGGAGGAGGGAGACAATTCAACTCACTCCTTAACTATGTTAGGCTAGGCTAAGTGCTTGGTAACTGTACAGTACTGTACATTTATTTATTCATCATAAAAATAAAAAAAAAAAATTTTTTTTAAATGTTATGTATGTTACATAAAAATGTGATGTATGTTATGTTATGTATTTTAATTTTGTTATGAAATGAATAAAGACTTCTAAAAAAAAAAACTGGTTTTCTCATTTTTTTTAAATGAGATGCATATTCGTAAGTCCGAAACGTCGTGTCGGGGGCGTCGTAAGTCGAGGACTACCTGTATACAGAAGAGTTCTGCTCACTCACTTGTTTCTCGGTCCTCTCAGTTCCAGCCGGGACGATGTCGTGGTGTTTGTGTTCATCCAACATGCACAGAACGCACACCAACGTCTGGTCGGAGCGACAGAAAGCTTCCAGCAGCTTGTCGTGCTGTGCACAGACCTTCTCCCTCATCTGACCCGTCGCTTTCACCAGTTTGTGCTTCATCAGCGTAGGGTAGGTGAAGTGCGACTGCAGGTGATCCTGACAGTACGAGGCCAGGCACACCAAGCAGGACTGAGACGCCTTCGTCTTCTTGGCAGTGCAAAAGTCGCAGAGGACTTCTCCAGGCTTGACCTGGGATTTGCCCTGGCTACGAGTGTTTGACCGATTACTAGATCTATCCGTGCTGCTGTACCTCTCCAACTCCAGAATGCCATTCTGAGACATTTTCTTCCAAAAATGTAGAAAATATATATCCAGCAGATGTGAAAAATAAAATAAATACGGTAAATCTGAAGGTTGTTTATCTAGATGGAAATGTTTTACCTTCTTGAAGAAATGTGTTAAAAATAAATAAAATTATAAATAAAATAAAAAGCTTATTGAGTTCTTAAAGTTTCCAGCTTCAGTGAAACTGTGACACTGACTCACTGTGTGACAAACCGTCTGCTATGTGCTCTAATCTCATTGTAAAACCAGTATTCCAGGTTGGACATTTAACAGAGAAGGAATGGGCGGAAGTATCTGAAATAAAGGTGATCCGAAAGACAAAACTTACCAAAATAAAATACTGAATCATACAGATGATCAATGAAACGTGTATTTTAAAAGAAGTACCCGGTATATATATTTTTTTTCTTTTACTTTATATTTCACAAATTTGTTTTAAAATTTCAGCTTTTTACAATCACAGCCAGTAATGATGAAATGGCATCATCTAGTGGAACAAAATTTTAACCTCATTGAGTATTTTCCACAGCAAGGCCTGAGAGTTTCATAGTACTGTATGTTGGTCAAACTCACCAGAACTCCATAGCACAAATCATTTGCCACATAAATTTTTTGTTGTAAATTAATGGTTAATGGACTGTACTTATATAGCACTTTTGTATCTTATCAAAACACTCAAAGCATGTTACAACACAATCTGTGTCCTCATTTACACATTCGTACAGCACTCTACTAGATCTTTACAAAGATTAATCAGTGCTTTATCACATTCATACGCTGATGGGACACACAACGGAGGTAATGCAGGCTTTGGTGTCTTTCCCATGGAGACTTCAACATACAGGTCTCTCTCTTGTAAATGAGTCGTCGAGGCTCAATGAGATTAACCTGCCTAAATAAAGGTTGAATGAAAACATGTGAATGCTGGTGGAATCAAACCCACAACTCTTGCATTGGAGGATGACTGCTCTAGCCACTCAGCCACAGCCCCACCTTGTGCTGCCCCTAATGAGAAAAAAACTGAATGGATGTGTTGAACAAAACTATTTATTGTACATTGCTTTGGTTTTCTAAGAAAATGTGTTTTATTCCTGCTGGAATACCTTAGTGGCATCTTTCTTGCAAACGTCAAAATAGTTTGTGAATACCTATAGTCAAATTGTCCAACACTTAGAACTACTGTTTGTACCAACAACAAAAAAAAGAATAAATATATTTTTAAATGAAAATGTGTGACTGACTGCTGAAGCTCAATTATTATTTTCTTCCCTTTAATTCAATCAGGCAAATCCCAGTGAGATCACAGATCTATTTTTAAAGTTCCTTTCAGAATCGACGGAGTTGAAATATGTAGAGTAAAAGAAATTAAACTCTTGGGTGTAATCATGATATTGTCATGGAAGCAACACATAAATTCCGTTAAAATTAAAATATCCAAATCCATTGCAGTAATATATAAGGTAAAGGACTTACTTAATGATAAAGCTTTGTTTTTGCTATACAATCATACTACCACATTTAATTTATTGTGTCTGGGTGTGTCTTTGTTGACTGGGGTACAGCGTGCAAAACTACAACGAAACCTATTTTTGTTTTACAGAAAAGAGCCTTAAGGATAATAACTAGAATGCATTATTATCATCCATCTGGTGTATTGTTTTATAAATTGAAGCTACTATTTATGATTTGGTGGAATATAATATTTTTTTACTAATGTATAAAGCACAAAATAACACTCTACCTTCAAATATTCAAAAGCTTTTTGTAAAGAGGAAAAGTTGTTATAATTTAAAGGGTACAGATATTTTTGTTAAACCACAATACGTATAGAACAAGTTTAAAGGGTCGTTTTACTTTAATACAGTACATGGAATTGGTATATGGAATGGATTGGAATATGATGTTAAAGTTGCACAGTCAATGTCTGTATTTAAGAAAATGATTAAGAATAGATTGTTGAAAAGTTATGTGTGAATGTTATATATTTAAAATCTCTATAAATTAGTTATATTATTATGAGTTATAAATATGGTTTATGGATACATTTTGCTTGCATTGATTGTTTAAATGGAATTTTGTTTTTAAAAAGGGGCAGATATTTTAAGATTATCTTCTTCTTCTTGCTTCCTTTCATTTTAAATTTGTTCTTTATTTCTCTATATCATTCTGTAATTTTTTGTTCTTTTGTGTTTTAAATTTGAAATGAATAAAATAAAATGAATAAATAAATATTTTTCAAGGGAGGCTAGGGCCTGAAGACAAAACAAGCAACCGTGGGAGGAAACTGGAGTACCCAGAGATAACACATGCAAATACAAGGAGAACATGCAAACTCCACACAGAAAGACCCCAGGCCAATCCCAGGGATTGAACCCAGGACCTTCTTACTGTTGCTACCCACTAATCCACTGTGCTGCCCATTTACTTTCCCTGAAAATTTCTGAAGAAGCTAAAACTTCATAGTCAAGACTAAATTAAGTAGAGCCCTACATAAAAGTTAAAAGATGTGAAACACTAGCTAAATGTATATTAAATACACGCTAAAAGTAGCAAAAAGCTAGCTAAAAGTGTCAAAAGCTACTTAAAAGTAACAATGTAGCTAAAAGCCAAAAGTGGCAAAAGGCAAACAAAAAGCTAGCTAAAAGCCAAATGTAGCGAAAGGTTAGCTAAAAGTAGATAAAGTCTAGCCAAAAGAGTAAAAGTAGCAATCTAAGCACATCTTTCATAAAAGTGGTCTTTGCTTTGTTTTGTGTCTTACATGTTGTCCAACTACAGCCATGTTATTGTAATAGCTTAATCTTATGCGAAGTCAGTTTTTAGTGCTAGTTTTTAGTGCCTCAGAGTTAGGTCAATCACTCAAACTGTTTCTGTAACTAAAATGCGTTTGATCATATTTAAGAAACATAACCTTGACTCGGGAATCATAGTCAATTATAGATCTCTAATCTAACTTTCATCTCAAAAGTTCTAGAGAAAATAGTTGCTGGTCAGTTACATGAATACCGGCAAACTGTTTGAAGAGTTTCAGTCAGGTGATCACCACAGCACTGAATCAGCACTGGTGAATTTGTTACTGATGGTATTCTCATGGCCTTTGATAATGGACAGGTGTCTACACTGGTCCTGTTAGACCTCAGTGCTGGATTTCATACAGTGATCATAATATTCTATTACAGAGTCTTGAATATGATATTGGTATTACAGGAACGGCTCAAAATTGGTTTAAATCATGGCTATCTGATAGATTACAATTTGTAAATGTAAATAATAAATCATACATCAAAGTTAGTCATGGCTCAAGGTTCAGTGCTTGGACTCTTTACCTTATATAAGCTTCCATTCGGTCGGTAGCGAGTGAACGGCTCCACCGAAGAACGCATTTATACGGCTGGAGCTGCAGGGGGTGGGGCTTGTGACCGCGTGATGAAACGCGGTCACATTTAAACCACGCCTAAAAAATCCTGAAAGAGAAATATGTTTATACACAGTTTGATCTATAACTCCAAAATTAATTGAGCTACAATTTTGAGACTTTTTACTCATTTACAAGATTACAATTATGACATTTATAATGTTTATTGAAGAAAATGTTGAAATTCACTTTACACGGTCTTTAAGTAAAGTTATTAAACAGTATGGAATAAATTTTCATTGTTATGCTGATAATACACAGTTATATTTGTCCATAAAACCCAATTAATCAATCAGCTACTTAGACTACAAGCATGTCTTAAAGACATAAAAACCTGGGTGACCCTAAATTTTCTGCTTTTGAATACAGACAAGACACAGATACAGACAATTTGTTTTTGGACCTGAGCATCTTAAGAATGCATTTTTCAGTCTTTTGCCCTCCTTGGATTGCATTAATCTGGCCTCCAGCTCTAATGTTAAAAATCTTGGTGTTATTTTTGATCAGGACACGTCTTTTATCCCCCACATTAAAAACATTACTAGAACCGTCTTCCTCCACCTGTGTAATATTGCTAAATTTAGAAACATCTTATCTAAAAATGATGCAGAAAAACTGGTTCATGCACTTGTCATGTCTAGATGGGACTATTGCAATGGTTTGTGGGTGTCCAAGAGTTTTCAGTTGATCCAAAATGCTGCTGCCAGAGTCTTAACTGGAGTTAGTAGTAGAGATCATATCTCTCCAGTTTTAGCTTCTCTCCACTGGCTCCCGCTTCTCTCCACTGGCTCCCTGTCAAATTCAGAATTCATCCATCCCTTATATTTTACCCGCTTCTTCCGTTTTGGGTCACGGGAGTCGCTGGTGCCCATGTCCAGCCATCACTGTGCGAGGGGCGGGGTACACCCTGGACAGGTCAAAGGTCTATCACAGGGACACATAGAGACAAATGAGACAAAACAACCATTCACTCTCTCACTCAGGGACAATTTAGAGTTACCACTCAGCCTAACATACATGTTTTTGGTCTGTGAGAGGAAACCGGAGTACCCAAAGAAAACCCACGCATGCACAGAGAGAACATGCAAACTAAACCCAGAAGGACCATCGGACTGGGATTTGAACCGGCAACCTTCTCACTGAGAGGCAGCGGCTCTGCTAGATGTGACACCGGGATGCCCCAAATTCAGAATTGAATTCGAAATCTTACTTCTAACCTACAAAGCTTTCAAAAACCTAGCTATAATCTATCTATCTATCTATCTATCTATCTATCTATCTATCTATCTATCTATCTATCTATCTATCTATCTATCTATCTATCTATCTATCTATCTATCTATCTATCTATCTATCTATCTATCTATCTATCTATCTATCTATCTATCTATCTATCTATCTATCTATCTATCTATCTATCTATCTATCTATCTATCTATCTATCTATCTATCTATCTATCTATCTATCTATCTATCTATCTATCTATCTATCTATCATCATCTATCTCACTATTGAGTTGTTACGAGTATGTATACACTAAAAAAAACAAAAGCACACAGTATATACTCCGTTTTCATTGCCAAAGCAACACTGTTTCCTATGTAAACAAAATGAAAATGCAAGCAAAAGTTTGATTTTTGAACTGAATTTTGCAAACTTACCTATGTTGCCTTGCAGAAAAGAAGTTACAAATGCCAAGTTTAAAGTCAAAGAAGTTGGTAGATATTTTTCACAAATCGTATTGAAATAAAATGTAAATTTTCGTGTACTGTATTTAGGAAAAATTACAATAAAACCGTTTTTGGTCTGAGCTGCATAAAGAGCCTGTCATGTAGTACTACTCCGAGCCTGCAGGGGGCGATGATGATTTCCGCTCTGCATTGAAATGACAATAGTTCCTTTCGCTAAAGTTGCTCCTACGTCGTTGGCGCCAGATGAGCTGTGGCGGCAGCGACTTACACAGATCGAGGAAGAAAGATCGAGGCTCACCCACTTCAGCTTGCAATCCGTTCAGAACCCGTAGTTTGAAGAAAATCGATTTCCCCAATTTCTTTCTTCACCATTTATAAAGAACAAAGATAGAAAGGTGGGTATGTGCACGCAACGATTTATGATATATTCAAGACTGATGTGATCCTTAATCCCATCGTTTAATGCAACATACTATTAGCATTGAGTCTGATGGAACGGCTGACATGTTTATTGTTTAAAAAGATGTATGGATTGACTATATTTTGTCAACATGTCCTTGCTCTATGATGGAAAAATATAGGCCTCGATCCGCAGAATCGGTAACAGTCAGTGTGCAGTTTAAAGCAGACAAGCTCAGCAGCTCGTGATTGGTAAAACTGTATCTTTTAAGTGTTTTTCAGAGTAAAAGCTTTTTAAATGCACGTTTGTTAATGAATTGACCCATTTCACGAGGGGATGCTCCGCTTTGTCCTTTAAAATGGATTATATTTAACGCAGTTAAAGTGGGTGTTTTTTAAAAAAAAAAAACTACGTTTCCGTAAAGAGTGTTCGATCGGCATCAGTGGTCGGAGGCTTTAGCCATGCTAACAAACTGGATTAGCCGGATCGTTAGCCGTGCTATGTAGCATAGACACGCTAACGCAGCCGCTAACGCACCGCCATTGAAGTGTGTCTTTTCTGGCGCTGCCGCAGAGAAGAGGGATTGTAGCACAGATCAATCTAGTCCTCTAATACAACGGTTCCAACAACCGTCTTTTAGTGATTTTCGTTTGATCAACGTGTTTGAGCTGTTATCTGCTGTGTTTTTGGTTTATGAGTGAGTATCAGCCGCTCCTTTCCCGGGTTTTCCGCTCGCCATCTTCTTCCCAGTTAGCCATCTTTGTTTCAGCTAGCCAGCTCCCGAGCAAGGCTGCCAGCGCCTCTTAGCTTGCTAAATGTAACAGTTTGGTTGTCTGTTGATCATCTTTACGAGGTAATATTTATTTTAATCGTCTCCGTGGTTTCTGGAGTACATTTGGCTTCGTTTGTGGCATGCTTGATGCCCTCTTTCGTTGTTTAAATGCATCGTGAACGATGAACGCTAAGCGTGGCTAACGTTAGCAAGTGGCAGCCATCTTAAGTGCTGGTGTGGCACAACAAGATGGCCTGTTAATAATCGCTGGGAGAATTTCCGTGTCGATCGTCGTCTCTGGTTGCACTGACATACGTGATCAAACCACTGCTTTTATAGTGAGTATTAATATATAACTATAACTCTATTTCAAATACGTATGCGATGGCTTTTGCTCGTTGAGCTAGTTAGCTGGCTAAATTGTGGACAAATTAGCGGCTAACAATGCTATTTGTCGTTAACCAGTCTCCCACCGACCGTAGCCAGCTAACTAGCGGCTATGAATGCTATTTGTTGCTGCTTTGGAAAGCTAGCGATAATCAGGTTGCTGCCTGATACCCAAAAATGTATTCGTTTTATAGGTCCTATACTTTTAAAAGAGTTATATCAAATTTAAGGCTGAACTGCGCAGTAGTTTTGCGTGGCTCAGCTGAACAGCGGTTTTGGATTAAGAGAATACAGTACAGTATAGGTTCACATAGCTGTCATTTGACTTGGCTAATAGAGTGAAGCATGTCTTATTCCACAAAGTAGTTAGCAAAACACTCACTACTTGGTGTTAACATTTATTGGAATATGAATCCTTGGACGTAATTGCATTTCTTGTTAAAGCACATTTACCATTTTATCAAATCCACTGCTAGTTTTATAGCCCCATTTCAGCCTCACCATTAATGCCGATTATGTGCATTTGTATGTTTGATGTATAGTCCCATCTCAAGCTTTAGCTTGTGGTTTTAAGGTTGTCTTTCGATAAAAAAACCTAACTTACTTCTGTAAAATCATTTTGTGTGAGCACCTGAATAGAAATAATCTGAGGAGTTTCAGTCATGGTTTAGAGCTCATCGTAGCACAGAAACGGCATTGGTGAAGTTACAAATTAAATTCATGGCCACAGACAATAGACTTGTGTCTATACTGTAATGGTCTTGTTAGACCTCAGTTCTGCATTCGATCCAGTTGATTACAATATTCTACTACAGTCTTGAATATGATATTGCAATTACAGGAACAGCTCTTAAATAGTTTTAATCAAATTTATTTGATAGATTCCAGTTTGTAAATTATGAAATGCCATAAGTTATTAAACAGCACAAAATACATTTTCATAGTTATGCTTGCTGATGATACTCTGTTATATTTATCTATGAAACCCAATCAAACCCAAAGATGACAATCCAATCAGTTACTTAGATTACAAGCATGTCTCAAAGACAAAAAAAACATGGATAATCATACATTTTATGCTTTTAAACTCAGACAAAAAAAAGAGTTGTGGTTTTTGATTATTAAAAAAAAGATGCAGAAAAAGTCACCTATGCTGGACTATAGGGCTGGGCCATATATCGTTCACGATAATACCGGTTAAAAAAAAGAAAGCTTGCCCGGGCAAAAAATGATATGATATGCTAATTTCATGACGTAATACTTCAGGGCGCCCCGGCCCCTTAACAACCGAGCGCGCCGAATGACCATACTGAACTGCGCGCCTCCCCTTCACCTGTTGCTACTGGTGTAACGCTAATTAGTTGTGCGCAATACTAGCTAGCTAAAATGCTAAAAACAAACAACGCGCTTCTCAGCTTCTCTCTGTCCAGCTCTAAACTGCAGGTACAGACAGCTCAACTGTCGCTCCCTCCTCCCACCCCGCTCCGAGCTGCCGGTGCAGGCTGCGTCTCCCTGGCTCTAAATTGTCGGTACAAACACACGCAGCTCAACTATCTCTAGAGTTCCACAGTCGGTCCATGGACTAAGAGGCAGGTGATCAAAGACAGATCAGTCAGATAAATGAATCATTCCAGCATGAATAGATGAAGCTGAAACACCACAAGCTTCAGGGTCAGCTGATCACCTTGTTACAAGTTCTGGAAGTTATACTTCATTTAAAGGCAACATTTTTTTTGTAGGTTTCATTTACGGTATGCTCAAAGCTTCCAGTTTCTGGCTGTATGGCTGACACTAGTGCTGGACTATAATTCAATAACGATAAATATCGCGATATACTTTTATTCGATAACGATGATATGCAGTTTAAGCATATTTTCGATATTTTGATAGGATTTTACAATGTTTCACTGACGTTTTTCTTTTTCTGTTCAGGTTGAAGCGGCTGCTTCAACAACCCGCCCGGACAGAAAAAGCTGTGACGCAAAACGTGCGTGGTGACGTCGTTGTTACGCAGCGCTCTGCGCTCAGTCCAGCAGCAGGCGTTAGCGGTAGCAGGCTAAAAGCTAAGCTAGTCTCCAAAGCGCGTTAAGTTTTCGCTTCAAAACGAGTGCTGATGACTAGGCATGTAACGGTTGTAGTGGGTGTACCGAACCGTTTCGGTACGGCACGTTCGGTTCGGTCCACCTGCGTACCGTTTTGGTTATTTTTTCACTCATTGAATGTTAATATATGCGCCGCGGAACAAAATTTCCTTGGCGCGTTTTAGCACGGAGCTATTATCGCGCAGCATTATTAGCCATTAGCTGCTTGCTCCGGTCTCCTGTTTGGGAACGTTATGGCTTTCTTGTTAAGACGAGCGCACATTGTGGACGTTGTTTCATGAAGACTCTGCAGCAGCTGCGTGACGCAGCTCTCTGCAGCAGCAACACGTCTAACGTGAACGCGCTGGAAACTACGTCATCGGAATGTGACCGAAGAAACAGCAGCTGTTGCAGAAACACCGCTAAAAGCAGCTGCATTTAAACAACTTTTATCAGGTAAATCAGAGCGGTCCAGAGCAATAACACAAACTGTATGAGTTTTTAAATCTCTGAATCTACTCTGAATGTTGTTATATGCACAGGCTTTAAAGTTCTTGATCCTCGCTACGAACATCCATCACTCAAAAAGTTCAGAACTTTATGAAACTAAAACTGATATTGCCAACAAGCCCTGGAGCTGAGCTGTGATGATGATTAGTGAGAGCTTCAACCGTTCAAGAAGAGGTATTGTTCTTTTATTATTATTATCTAAATAATCTTTTTTATTTAAAATCATAATCTTATTAACTTTTTTTATCTCTGTGTTTTATTTCCAGTATGTGACAGAGGTAGCTGCTCTGCTCCCACTTCAGGGACAGACATCCACCAGAGATCACCTGCTGCAGCTAAGAAGTGTGTGATGACTGAACTGAACTCTGAACTGTTCCAGGACCTGTCCCACCAAGAAGAAGTTGTGAGTACAGTAATGAGGACAAATACAGCCACACTGCTGCTACTGGACAAAAACTTGATTAGTTAGATTGTAAACAGTCTGTTGCTGCTTATTGTTCTGGTTCTGACTGTTACAGTATTGTATTTATTAAGATTTTTATTATTGTTAATATAGTTTATTTATTGTAGAGTGCTGTTTATTTAAAATATCATCCAAATGGGTCACTTTTATTTATTACTACAATACAAATATATTTTTGGCATATTTTCAAAATAAACATTTTGTAAGTCTTTATTTTGTCTTTTTTTTTTTTTGTACCGAAAATAAACCGAACCGAGCGTACTGAAACAAACAGCCCCAGCGCTGCATGTATTTATTTATTTATTTATTCAAAATAAAATTCATCAGGGAAAAAAAACACTGAATGAAAAGGTGCAGAAAGACGAAAATAGTGTTATCTGCCCCTTGTTTAAAAAATACAAAATAACTACAAACACAACAACCTTCACCTGCACCACACCTTCCCAACAACTTTGATTTAATCATATTTTAAAACATATAAATACCGTAGTTTTATAAATGTTTATGGTGATATCAAGTCAACTCCACAATCCTGTTTCCTGATTTACAACTCAGCTCCTTCAGACTACCGTGGTTCTAAATGAAGATTTTACAAACATTTACATTCCCTTCAGGGTTTAATAACTTTTTTAACAAATTTTAATTGAATATTTGGGGGTAATATTTTTTTTTGTTTTATACATGACTTGTAAAATACTATGTTCAACCAAATCATAAAATTTTAATACTTTCAATTGATTAAATAATATATTTGTTGGGTGACCATAGCACGTTCCTACTACCATAATTCTTATAGCTCTTTTTTGTAAAATAAAAACAGGGTTTGTAATGGTTTTGCATGCTTTTCCCCAAACTTCAATACAACAGATTAAATATGGAACAATCATTACATTATACAATATATTCAAAAGTTTGTCATTCAAAAACTATTTTACTTTATATAGTAATTTAATTGATTTTGTTATTTTTATTCTTAAGTAATTTCCATGAGATTTCCATGTCAGCTTCTCATCAATAATGACACCCAAAAGTTTTATTTAATTACAGTAACTATGAATTTCAATGCTGTACATTTTAAAGTTGTTGTTTAAAGTTAAAACTATTAATGTTGACAAAGTTGAGAATTTTATGGCTAGAAAGTTCATGCTCAATAATCCAGGTACCAAATCCAATAATTCAGTCAGGTCTAGGGTTGGGCATCGTTTGAATTTGAGCGATTCGGTTCCGATTCTTCGTTTCGATTCCGATTCTTTTCGATTCTCGATTCCGATTCTTTTTGTAGTCGGGGTTAAAAAAAAACATTTCAGTTCAGTTTATTTATACTGTATAGCTCCAAGTCACAACAGAAGTTGTATCAGGGCACTGAACAGAAACAATCAAATATAAAAATAATAAGTTAACAGAAACTTTAATATAAAAATAATGGTAACACTATTTATCTGAGGAGACTACTTTGAGTTTAACTCCATGTTATAAAAGAGCTACAGTAGTTAGCCAGAGTTATTTCAGGATGAAATAATTTGAACTTCTGTTTGAATTTAATGCTATGAACTTTTTCCTTTTTGTTAAATTTACTATGAATTTCTCACAGGGAAGATTAGAGCCAACATGGAGGACTCACCAGTCCACATTAGAGTCATCATGGAGGACTCACCAACATATACTGTATTATTATTATTATACATATAATATTGTACAGTGTCTGATGCTGCAGTCATGTTACTGAGCTCCCACTGATGGGCTAACCTGGTTCCACCACCAGCAGCAGGATCCTCAGACAGAACGGCTGGTGGGATGTCCTGGTATCTGCAGCCCTCTCTCCATTTGTTTCTTCATGGACATGGAGCTGTGACATTATGTTGTGCCTCTTCCTCAGCAAAAAGCTCCTCCAGTGGAGACTTTCTGGACAGACTGCAGGGAGGTTCCTAAACAAACAACAGGTTTATCAGTATTATCAGTAAAAAGAGATTATTAAATCATTTTTAAGACTGAGAATGTGTACAATTATTAGCTCTGTTGTTATTGCCTAACTAACCTATTCAATAATTCTTCAAACTGTGACATTCACTCATAATGGAATGAAAGAGAACATAAACAGAAATTATATAATAATGAAAAATAGAGACATTAAAACATTTTAAAAGACACAGAGAACTTTAAATGGATTAAGAATGTTAATGTTGGATTTGCTTAACTATAGAAACGTTTCTACAGTTTTATTTTGCTTTGTTTTGTTTTGTTTTTTGAATGTCCAGAGGACCAGACTTAGCTTTTTTGGATAGTAGTAATGTGTCTGAGTGCAATGTAAGTGCAATCCATGGCAGGAGTTGAATCCACATCTGAAAAGGGATGCAACCTTTTCACAACATATGCTGTAACTGTTCTGTGGCACTCTTCATTCAGTTAACACTGACGTTTTTACCTTGGACACTGGTGAACACTGTGAAGCCATTTCAGGTAGTTAGTCTAAGAAAAAAATACGAGCTGACGTTAGCATCGTGTTTGTATTTGAGCTGACTTACCGCTTTAAGTGGAGTCTAACTTGTTAGCTGCCTTAATGTTGGTATGAGACATAGTTTATTTATTTACCTGATGGAGCCGAAGAGGTAGCGATTAGCGAAAAGTCCGGCGGAGCGTTTTGCAGACGGACCACTCCTCACTTCCGGTCGGACACGAAGCGAAAATAATCCTGTGGAGCGCGTTAAACGGGACACTATTTTACTTCTCTCCTTTGCATGATAGAAAATTATTGCAAGTGCTGCACTGACCTGACTGGTCATTTTATTAATTAGTACGCTTTCAATCGTGGATCCACACTTCCGGTGGATTCTTCTTCGTTGGTTTTCGGCGGCAATTTCTTCTTCGGTGTTGGCGGCTACTTCCGGTCGGCTAACTAGCATCGAACATAAGAATCGCAAATTAATATTTTGAACGATTCCGGGAAAACCGGACAGTTAGTCCCGGTTCCGAACGATTCTCGATTCTCGATGCCCAACCCTAGTCAGGTCACCTGGACAGTTTCTTTTTTTATAGAAACTGGATGGAGGATGAAACGTGTCTATAAAAAAGAAAGTGTTCAGATGACCCGACAGAATTATTGGGTTGAGAATATTATGTTTATTTGACAGTGATTTCCATCTTTTTGGAGGCCAAATACAAGGGGAACATTAATTTATTTGTATACGGTAGTTTATAGTTTTTTTTAGGCTTTTATATTGTTTATATCGATGTCGAATTATATCGTTATCGACCGAAATTAAGAACTATATCGTGATAAAAAATTTGGCCATATCGTCCAGCCCTAGCGGACACATTGTCCACTTTTAAGACTAGTCTTTCTTTTTTGATTCATCCTATAGTTACAGTCAGCTTAGGTTACCTGAGCTATCCCCTAGTTATGCTGCTGTAGGTTTAGACTGCTGGAGGACAAATTGACTACGGTACATTTCCTCACTCTGCAGCTGTCTTTACTTGCTCAACTCCATCTGCTTGTATTCGTAATTATTTCTATCTTGTAACATGTTTTTATTTCTCTCTTCCTATAGAGCTTTGGAGCGTGACGTCACTGGTCCACCGCGCACAGCATTGTGGGTAGTTTTTTTTGTAGTTTTTTGTCGATCCGCCATTTTTCCTGTCTTGCTCGTATTTTGTTCGAATCAGGTTTCAACAGCTTAGCAATGGTCCTAAATTGCTGTGTAATAGGATGCAATGTCCGTTCACACGACAGAAAAGGTAAAAAAATAGAAAACGGACTCTCGTTTTATAGTTTCCCTACCTGGAAACAACGCGAGGGCGAGCTTGTGTCGGCCATAACAAAAAGGAGGCATGGATATCAGCAGTGAGACGTCCTGATGTAACGTTCTCCAACATCACAAGATACATGCTTGTTTGTTCCAGACATTTCCATTCAGGTGAGTATTTTAAATCAGTTTACTGGAGTTGTGCCATTTTGTCAAGGTGTATCATGTTTTGGTCGAGTTCAGTGCATAGTGGGTCAACCAAGTTTAGGTCGGACATCTGTGTTATTTTAAAATAAACTGTTTAAAGTTGATTGTGTTGTCACATTGACTGTAGCATATTGTTTTTTATTATTAATTTATTTCTTTATTCATTTTATCAAAATAAATACCCAACAAAGACAAAAAAAAGAAAATATAAAATGAAAGGCAGCAGAAAGAAGAAACTATCTTATTATATCTGCCCCTTTTCCAAACAATCTATTCAAAGAATAATCTATAAGTAACAAAAAATGAGTAACTCATCTCAATTTTCAAATTTCAACATATTACACATTAAAGCGCTTCATCTTTTAACAAAATGTGTCTGAATATTTAAGGGTAGTACATTGTTATGACATTTATACATCACCATTAAAATAAGGTAATCTACCAATGGAACTTCAGTAATTTCAACTAAAAAAATAATATACTAGATGGATGACAGTAATGTTTTCTGGCAATAATTATATTACTGATCTGCGTTCTCTTCAAGGCAAATCTTCTTATGAGATGGATGAGTCAAATCCCGACTGGGCTCCAACACTGCACTTGGGACACTC
>JBBPBX010001509.1:7627-21862 GCA_038048925.1 Garcialebias charrua | reverse complement strand
ATATTGTGGTTTAGCGACATGACGGCGCTGCTTTGTGTTTAACGCACGCGCGGGTTTGCGACACATGCTTTACGTTGTTAAACTCGAGAGCTCACCTTGTTGGCTTCCATTATTTTGCTCCGCTGAAACTCTGAGACAAAATGGGTCCAGAGGACACAAACCCAGAGTCCAACCGAGTCCGAACTCGGGTCCAGTTAACCAATACAAAACAGACCAGAGACTCAACAGAACCGGAATCAAACGCAACTTTTTCTCTTTTCTGAGAAAACGGTTGAATCTCTCACTCATTAGGGCAGGGCTTTGCTCCAGGTCTTGTTATCAGTTTTAGTTTTTTCATAAAGTTCTGCACTTTTTGAGTGATGGGTGTTTGTAGCGAGGATCAATAACTTTAAAGCCTGCGCATAATAACATTCAGACAGAGATTCAGATATTTAAAAACTCAGTTTGTGGTATTGCTCTGGACTGATATGATTTACCTGATAAAAGTAGTTTAAATGCAGCAGCTGCTCTTAGCGCTGTTTGTAACAGCTGCTTCGTCCACATTCCGATGACGTAGTTTCAAGCGCGTTCATGTGAGACGTGCCGTCTGCTGCAGAGCCAGTCTCTTCATGAAACAATGTCCACACACACAGCTTTGAATGTGCGCGCCGCTCGTCTTTTAACAAGAAACGTCCCCAAACAGGAGACCGCAGTGAGAAGCTAACGGCTAAAGGCTGAGCGAGCTGCGCGTGCTTCGCGATAATAGCTCCGTGCTGAAACGCGCCCAGGAAATTTCGTTCCGCGGCGCATATATTAACGTTCAATGAGTGAAAAAATAACCGAAACGGTACGCAGGTGGACCGAACCGAACGTGCCAAACCGAAACTGTTCGGTACAACCACTTGAACCGTTACATGCCTAAGGGCCACTATTCTGCTCCAACACACACAGTGGTTGAATTGCCTTTTCGTGTTCTATAGAACTCAGTTAAACACCCTTTGATTCAGATCAGGTGTGTTGGATCAGAGAAAGCTCTAAAACATACGAGATTGTGACACTCACAATCAGGCTTGGACACTCCTAGTGTAAACATTTCACGGGCGTGTTGGATTGTTGATTTAGCTGGTAGTACCTTAGTATTTATGCTTTATAGCACTGATCTTTTGTTTCTTTTCTTTTTATAGGTCTGCTTACTGTCTAGTGCCAGGGTGACAAGAGCAAGGAAAAGAGCCTAAAACCATACATCCCATTTCTTTTTAGTTTGTTTCTCATCCGGCAAGAAAACGGAGGCCGTAGGGCTGGAGTGTGTTCTTATGGCCGAGTCAGAGACTGAATGTGACACGCCCGGGCTTGACACGCTTGGGTCGGAGTGTGTCATAGCCCATAGCCATGTCGACCTTCACTATGGAGCTGAAACTGAGATCATGACGGAGGAAAAGCGTGGGTTGGAGCTGGAGATCCATGGCTCAGACCTAAAGATTCAGGGGCTGGGGACAGAACTCGGTGCTGTGGCTTGTGTTGAAGCAATTGTAGCAGAGACTGACCATGATTATATTAAAGTGGAACATAGTGATATTCACTGTTTCACAGCAGCAGAAATCAAGACATCAGGAACCGAGACTCTTCTGGGAGAGGTGCTGCTTAGGACAGAAGGCGAGCATGTTGTTAAAATGGAGTCTGATCATGGAGGGGAGCTAACAATTGAGTCTGAGAATGGTGTAATCATACACGAAGCACATGGCCTACAGTGCAACGAGTGTGGTGAGATTTTTGGCAGCATAGCTGATCTTCACCAACACTTTGAGATCCACAAGGACCTCAATCCTTACATCTGTATTCACTGTGGTGAGAGTTTCGCTGTAGAGGCCAGCCTAAAGCAGCACATGAAAATTCACATGAAAGAGAAACCCTATGTTCCCCCTGGGGTAGAAATCATGGGCAAAGATGTCATTGAAGCCTACAGCCTCAAGTCCCATCAGATGATTCATTTGCCAGACAAGCCGCACAGATGCTCGGAGTGCGGGAAGAGCTTTGCTGCAGCCATTACACTGAGAGAACACATGAAGATGCATTCTGAAGACAAGCCGTACAAATGCACCCAATGCAGAAAGAGCTTTGTCCGCAGAAGGCATTTGAAGAAGCACCAAGAGGTCCATGCACGTGAGAAGCCATATACCTGCGGCCAGTGTGGCAAAGGCTTTGCTACAACCTCCAACCTGAAGCAGCACCAGAAGACCCATGCCACTATTGTTCTGGGAGAGAAACTCCACCAGTGCATTCAGTGTGGGAAGTGTTTTGCTGCTGCTGCTACTCTCAGAGAGCACCAGAGGATCCACTCAAGTGAGAAGCCATACAAATGCAATATGTGCAGAAAGAGTTTTGTCCGCAAGCGCCATCTAAAGAAGCATCAGCAAGTCCACGCTGGAGGCAAGCCCTACTCCTGCAGACATTGCAACAAGGGCTTCAACCACTCCTCGTCTCTGTCGCGCCATAACAAGACCCACCTGCAGAATCCGGTGTTTTCTCAACCCCAGCCCGGAAAAACCTTGTCTTACGGCACTCCCCAAAAGCAAAGAGTACACCAGGAAGGAGAAAAACCTTACATGTGCAACCACTGTGAGAAGGGGTTCAATCATTCCTCTTCCCTGTCACGGCACCAACGAGTCCACTCAGATGGAAAGACTTACACCTGTGGTCACTGTGGTAAAAGATTCAATCACTCTTCGTCTCTTGTAAGGCACCAGAGAATTCACTTGGAGAATAAACAACAGTCGCCACAACTACCACAGCCAACCCCACAGACACCACCACAGCAGTACAGTCCCATCCCCATCCCATCACCAAAGGTTTTCCCCAACAATGCCTTCCCAAAGCAGCATATCCTTTCTGTCGAAAAACCATACAGGTGCTCTCAGTGTGGAAAAGGCTTTAACCATTCATCTTCTCTCTCCAGGCATCATAGGATCCATGTACCAGTAGAAGATCAGTGAGCAGTTACTCTTCCCCCTGCAACATCCCTAATGCCCGAACTTATTTGTTGCGCAGATCATTCTTTCATCTGCATCACCAGAACATAAAATGCCAGGCTGACTTCTACTGACAAGAGGTCATGTCGGCACTTAATTAGAGTCTAATTGACAGTAATTCAGAAGTCTTCAAAAGGAAAAGTCCAGCCCTGTAATGAACTTGGTGAAATATGTTTCGGAACAGAACTTAGAGCTTTGTGCTCAGGTTCAACAAAGTTCAGTTGCGTATTGTGAAGGAATTGATTCTTGTCATTCAGATTCAGGACCTCCAGAACTCTTTTAAAGAAATACACGATAAAATTGTAACTGGTAAATATGCTTCATCCTGATTTTTGATAAAATAATTCAGTTAATCTCAATGGTGTTTATTTTTGCTTTACATCTCCCTACTATTCAATTCTACATAAGATTTCGACAAAAACGTTCTCAGTTTGAATAGTTTCCACCTACATAGCCCACATGAAACAAATATCAAAAATCCATTGTAAATACTTGATTTTCTTTATATATATATATAAATAGGTGATTAGTGTGCTGTTCCAAAATATGACATTTTTGATAGTAAGATTCACTTCGGCTCCACTTTATTTTGCTGTTTTGACTATTTTGTTCCAGGTGTTGGAGGTAAGAATCAAAACAAAATTTTTACAGATTGTTTTTCAAAACTGGGCGCCGTCATACATGAGCCGGCTTGTATATTTATGAGGTTGGATTTTGTATGTCTCCACGATTTCTCACAGTTCTGAGTTGTACAGGGAGCGATACCAGCTGATACCCTGACTCATGACATGCAACTTAGCCATTAGTCTACGCCTGTTGGAAAATAAAAACCTTGATAGCATATTACAACATGAATTGTGTCCTAATTATTTACCACATTGTTTCAGCTACACTCAAGTTTCAAATGTACATGATATATCATACTTTATTGCTTTAGAGACTAATTGTGTATAGAATATTGGTAACCCTTGTTCATCTGCAGACTATCACCATTTGATCCAAAATCGGAACAAGGCTGTGTATATTAAGGTTACAACAGAAAATAATTTTACAGGATTTTTCCCAGGTCTGACAGATTGCGCTCTTTACTGTTTTGTGTAAAATATCTTTTACAAACTAATGTATTTTTTTAAACATGGCTTGGGTTATATGAAAGGGAATGCGACTGTTTTATGAGAGTGAGCAATATTTTTGTTTTGTTTGGAAAACAGTTGCGTGTCCGACTGTAGCATAGTTCTCTTCCCTGTGTTAGATAGGTGCCTTATTGCATGTGAAGTAGAAATGTATGCCGAGTTATTTGAGAAAAGTTAGGGTTTTCAGGAGATTTTAGTTGTTAATTTACCCAACATTTAAATTTTGTCACTCATAAGTTTGCTTTTATTGCTTTAATGTATATTACCATGTGTTTACACTGTTACGACTGTTTATCTTCCCCCCCCCCTTTTTTTTTGTCAATAGCCTCTTTGTAGAGACAAAATGTGTAAAATATCCATATAGACTTCTCAAGACTTGTCCTTAAGAGAATGGGTGGCACATATATGGATAAATAAAGGTTGTTGACTCTCTGCTGGTGTAATCAATGGCTTTATGAAGTGGTCAAAGCTTGTTTTTGCGATCTTGTTAACTCAAATAGATGTGGCACAATAACATTTCTCATGCTTGGTATTTCATAGCCTGTCCACATGGTGTCGCCCTATATTTGCATATCTACTGCAGAGAAAAGCAGTTACTGCTGAGTGTGGCAGTTTCTTAGCTGGACATGGGCCAGTGGTGTACAGTACTTTACATGTTCATAGTGGGTATACAGTGCATAGAAACCAAAAGTGTACCGGTTAGTGCAATGTAAACGTCAATTTTTATTGATTTTTGAGCCTACAGATGTTGAACATTTCCAAATTGCTCTAATGCTTATATTTGAATAAATGCACAACAAAATTTGTACATTTGGCTTTGTATTAAAAACATGTTGCAGAATTTATAAAACTGTATCAAAGCAAAACATGTTCCAAGTATGAAGTACAGAAGTATTATACATTGATTCGTTGGATAAGTGAATAATAAGCGCTGCATATAGACAGATTGGTACGGAAGCATTTAACTGACGTTTAGGCATGTCATTGACACGTTAATGTGTCATTGCTTTTAAGTGGATATACTTAAATTCTCTAGCTTTCCTAGTGGGTATACTCCATATGCCCGTGTATCACGTAGGCTACACCAGTGACCTGAAAAGGAAGAAGCATAGGTAAAGATATTGGATAGATGGAAATTTTAACATGTATCCTTCATCTATTGATACTAGTACTGTATAGTATTCTAGCATCATTGAGTATTTTCTGTTTCTACAGTGTGCCCTTACTGATTGGCTGTGGAGTCTGTGCATGTTGTGAGCATGAACTTTGAAAAGTGAGGTACCAACTTCCATTTTGGTATGTGTCTACATCTAGGTGTATCACAAGATTAACATCAGATGCAAACCATCATTTGAGGAAACTGCTTTGTAGATTTTGTATTTAAAACAAGTTCAATTGATAACAGGTGACCAAAGGTTATGGCCACCCCCTGCATAGCTCCATCATTAGGTTTTGTGAACATTAAACTTGCTCTCACCAGGATGGGTCACACTGCAGTACCTCAGACAAGCAAAAACAACTACCCACTTTAAAGCTGGGGTATGTAAGATTGTAATGTAGTCTAACTTTTCAAACAATATATATTTTAACATATTTCTTCACTCTGTCACTAGATCACAAGGGGGCAGAGCCATATATGGCTCTGAGGGGGAAGGATCAGAATGCTTTGCTTGTTGAAATTTTTTCTAAGTGCTGCTGTTCTACAGAAACTGCAGACTGAACCTTTAATATTTTACACCAAAAACATTAAGGTTTGTTTACTTGCATTCCCTGTTCATTTCCAGTCACGAGAAAACACTAATCTCTACAACTGCAAAACATTCACTATTGAATGAATGCACTTTATTTAAAAAGGGGACAATGTACAACTCAAAACATAAATGTCACAATTTGATGTGCTGTACCAGATTACTGTATAGTGAAAGTTGATTTGCATCTGCAGTCCCAAAGATTCAAATCCCTCACTGACGTGGACATCGGCGTACCATTTGTTAGAAGCTGATGTTATACAATGTAATTATTAGGGATGCCAGAGTACTTGCTGTCATCTCAGAATGGGATTCTGTCATCTAAGACACAAAGTTCTGAGTGTTTTGTGTGGCTGATATCTCCTGGAATTTCTGGAGACAAAGATGTCCAGCTGGGGACTGATATCTATTGAAGCTGACATTTAAAGGTCTGGATCCACCTTTAATGACGTCCAAGAAAATGTTCTGTTCTGGAGCAGTGCTTTGGTTCATATCTACTGTATTTTGAAGACGGTGCTTTTCTGTGGATACCCTTTATCCAGATGCTCTGGTTTCCTCCCAAATATCTACAACTTGCATGTAGGTTCATTGGTAATTCTAAATTGTCTTACTATGAATGAATACATCTAACTTATGCTGTAAAATATCTTGAGTGTTGCAGTTAAATTCTCCCAAAATGGCAACCCAAAATTTCTTGAAAGAATGCACATCACCCACAAACTTTCATGCCAGAGTTTTAGCCTAAGATTTATGATTTAATGTTCAGAAATTACAATTTTGGTCAAACAGAAAATATGCAAAATCTTTATGCTCAATAATCCAGGTAGAAAAATCGAACAAAGTTGTCAGTCTTTGAACGGTTTCTTTTTGTTGAAACGTGCATTTCATGCCAAAGACTTAGTCAGTCCATTAAGGAGCCACAACAGACTCAGTCTTAAGCACCTTCTCAGTACAATACAATACAACTTTATTTATAAAGCCCTTTAAAACAACACCGTTGGCCAAAGTGCTGTACACTAACACGAACAAGCATAAAACTAAACTCAAAAAATACCATAAAAGTGATGAACTGCCAGATAAGACACCAAACAGTAAAAACTATAGAACAAATAAAATCAAAAAGGCGTTCAATACAAGATCAACTGGACTTTATTTGTTGCAGAAGACGTTTCGACCCCTATCCAGGAGGCTTTTTCAATTCACTGAAACCAAAAAGTGAGCGTGTGGAGTTATAACAGTCTAAAGAAATCACGCACCATCATATGTAAATTGCAAGCTGAGGTAACATACATGTAAATT
Source organism: Garcialebias charrua (assembly GCA_038048925.1). Lineage (NCBI taxonomy): Eukaryota > Metazoa > Chordata > Actinopteri > Cyprinodontiformes > Rivulidae > Garcialebias > Garcialebias charrua. Next base: position 14,677 of record JBBPBX010001509.1, on the reverse strand, counting down.
GACAGATACCTTAACAATTTACAGACAGAAGCACGGCTGTGCCATGGGATCTCCAGTGTCACCCATTGTTGCCAACCTCTACATGGAGGAAGTGGAACAGAGAGCCCTAAACTCCTATGAGGGGACAACTCCAAGCCATTGGTTCCGATATGTGGATGATACCTGGGTCAAAATCCAAGCCAGGGAGGTGGAAGCGTTCACCAGACACATTAACTCAGTTGATAACAACATCAAGTTCACCAGAGAGGATGCTAACGACAATAAGCTGCCTTTTTTGGACTGTTTGGTGCATATGGAGGGAGAGGACAGTCTCAACATTGAAGTTTACAGAAAACCAACCCACACAGACCAGTATCTTGTTTGACTCTCACCATCCACTGGAGCACAAACTTTCTGTCATCAGAACCTTACAGCATCGGGCAGAACACATCCCCACAAGGACAGAAGGGAAGGAAAAGGAACAGAAACACATCAACAAATCTCTGCAAACATGTGGATATCCCAACTGGGCTTTTGTCAAGTCAGCAAGGAAATCTGCTAAACACAATAATGAACAGAAAAAGACTAACAGACGAAAAAACATTGTCATTCCTTATGTTGCTGGAGTCTCAGAGAATTTCAGAAGGATTTTCAACAAACACAACATCCCAGTACACTTCAAACCCAGCAGGACTCTCAGACAGAGGCTGGTCCACCCTGAGGACAGAACCCCAAACAGAGTGGTGTGTGGTGTACGCCTATCTGGGGCGCAAAACAGTGAAAAATAATTTATTTAAACAGAGGAAAAGATGCAATGATGTAATGATTCACGTTCATGTCAAGTCATGCTGTTTTTGGATGCCCTGCCTCCGCTCCTCATCATCTTCACTCAGCGCACCTGTCCGCTGCTCTTTTTAAACACACTCCAGACTCTCTGCCAGATTGTCTGATCGCCTTGCGCCTGAAACCCACGCCTGTATCTTGACCACGATCTTAGACTCCGGACTCTTGCACTCGAGCTGAAGAGGAGCCGTGTCTGAACTCTCACGTGTCACGTGACCCAGCTGCACCTCCGACCCCCTCCCTCTGACGTCATTGCAGCCTCTGCATCACCAACTGTGATTTAAACTCTGCAGGTTAGTGGTTTTGAACTCCTCACGTTAGGATGCCTCCTGGACGCCTCCCTGGTGAGGTGTTCCGGGCATGTCCCACTGGGAGGAGACCCAGAGGAAGACCCAGGACACGCTGGAGGGACTATGTTTCTCGGCTGGCCTGGGAACGCCTTGGGATTCCCCCAGAGGAGCTGCTCCAAGTGGCTGGGGAGAGGGAAGTCTGGGCCTCCCTACTTAGGCTGCTACCCCCGCGACCCGACCGGATAAGCGGAAGAAAATGGATGGACACTGAATTTCAAATGTTATAGATTGAGTTTAACGTAAAATAAATAGTGTTTTATGTATACTGTATCAGTAAATAAGTCATCCATTATACCCCCTTGTTTAGGACTGCTGCTTTTGTGTGAAGGCAAGGGACACCCTGGACAGGTCTCCAGTATGTAAATATATTATTAATAATACTATAATTAAAGGTGAGCCATGCATATTTGTTTGTATAAAACAAGTCCTTTGTGTCTCTCATTCCCACTGAAGTACTGTAGCTCTCGTCTCAAAAAGGTTGGTGACAGTTGCATCTGCAGAGAGATCATTTAGCTAAAGCTCATCAAAACATACCTTCATTCAAATATGAGCAATGATCGCTTGTCCCAGTTAGCAGTGATCTCTATTGAAAACAGTGTCGTACGGTCTATTTCATTGGATGATATACTTGGCAAATGCAAAGTCACTGAAAGTAACAGTTTAAATGTCATAAATATTAAAACTCTGACATGGACTCCAGGCAGTTAAGATTTCATATTTCCACTATATAAAATGTTGAGCACTGATTACCATTTAATATTTGTACTTTATTAAACTTCTTATTTGTTTATGATTGAAATTATCACGATATATGTAACATAAAAAATATGTAATACTGCTACTGTATTTTCTACGTGCATGACTCAGGGAGGAAAGCTGGCATGTAAAAAGGAAGGGGGGGGGGGCGCCGTTGATGTTTTCGCATCCACCTCAAAAATATGTAGTTGCGCCCCTGCTCAGCTGTTCACCTCCACCTCACGGACAAGGGTCACTCTTTTGATGACCAAAATGTGCAAATTTTGGACAGAGAGCACAGATGGTTTGAGAGGGGTGTGAAGGAAGCTGTTTATGTTGAGGGAGAAAAACCTTCTCTTAACAGAGGAGGAGGTCTGAGATTTCAACTTTCCAAGACTTATCATAACTCAGTTTTGGGGCTGATTCCCAAACGTTTTACACCAGATGGGAGCAGAGGTGTCTGGTCTGTGAATTAGACTAACAAAGTTGTTTGAGAAACCTCTGTTGTTGGTTTGTGAGGTGTTTTTTTGTCAATCTACATACAGTTGTGTGTTTTCTGCCAGAGACTTCAAGGGAACCCCCTACTGTTAAGGTGTGATCTGTCAATTTACATGTATGTGTTACCTCAGCTTGCAATTTACATATGATGGTGCGTGATTTCTTTAGACTGTTATAACTCCACACGCTCACTTTTTGGTTTCAGTGAATTGAAAAAGCCTCCTGGATAGGGGTCGAAACGTCTTCTGCAACAAATAAAGTCCAGTTGATCTTGTATTGAACGCCTTTTTGATTTTATCATGTCCTGGACGACTGAGAATCTTCACCAGCATATAGAACAAATAACTTAAAAACAGTAAAACCAACATGTCAAGCTGTGTTAAAAGCCAAAGAGAAAAATTGCGTCTTCAGAGCAGATTTAAAAACAGGAAGTGAGTCAGTTTGACTGACGTGCACAGGCAGCTCGTTCCACAGTTTAGGGGCAGCGACTGAGAATGCTCGGTCGGTCACCTCTCAGCCTCCTGTTGGACTTTGGGACGACCAACAGCAGCTGATCTGCTGACCTCAGAGAGTGTGAGGGGGTGTATGGCTGGAGAAGGTCAGACAGATACTGGGGCGAGACCATGAAGACATTTGAATACAAACAAAAGAACCTTAAAGGTCCACTGACATGATTTTTTTAATTTCCATGAAATTGCTCATATCTTTTATCATTTAAATACTGTATGTTCATTTTTGCAAACAAAATGCTAAATCGCTTTAATTTTGCTTTAAAAGTGATTTTGAACTTCAAGCCGTGTTTAATGGGAAATCCAATTACACACAAACGCACCATCTGTGATGTAACACTGGGCAGAGGGCTCTGGTCTCTTTAATAGCGGACCATTTAAAACCAGACAAATTTAGTGAAGATTTGAGCTATTTGTCTTCATTTTGGGAAGCAGAAAATAGTTTGGGTGATGGAACAAGAAACAACAGGATCTAATTTAGGTCTGATGCTGTATCAGACTTACCTTCATGTCGAGCTGCTCATACCTGCGCACTGTGACAAGCCCAGAGCTCTGCCCGGTGTGACATCACAGATGGTGCGTTCGGGTGTAATCAGATTTCCCATGATTAAACACGGCTTGAAGTTCAAAATCACTTTTAAAGCAAAATTAAAGTGATTTATCATTTTGTTTGCATAAAGGAACATATTTAAATGATAAAATATATATATTTTTGAGCAATTTTAAGAATAGTAAAAAAAATCATGTCGGTGGACCTTTAAAATTAATCTGGAAATGAACTGGGAGCCAGTGTAGTGATTTTAAGACAGGGGTGATGTGTTCTCGTTTCCTGGTACCAGTTAAAAGGCGAGCAGCAGCATTCTGAACTGAAGTCGAGTAAGTACTGACTGGCTCAGACCAACGTAAAGTGAGTTGCCAGACGAGTTGTGATGAAAGCATGGATTAGAATCTCAAAATGATGTGACAGGAATGGTTTCACCTTGGCCAGTTGTCTCAGGTGATAAAAGCTGGACTTGACCACAGATTTAATCTGAGCATCCAGTTTAAAATCACTGTCCAGCCTTACACCCAGGTTAGTTGCTGTCCCCGTCAGATGTGATGAAGGACCCAAATCAGCATGAACTTTGGAACCCTCACTAGGCTTAAATAACAGGGCCTCAGTTTTTTTCTCATTAAAATGTAAAAAGTTGTGAGACATCCATGCTCTGACTTCAGCCATACAATCCAGAAGTTGGTTCAGGGAGTATTGTTTACCTTGTTTCAATGGAACATAAATTTGGCTGTCATCAGCGTAAAAATGAAAAGAAATGCCATGTGTCCGGAGAATATATCCCAGAGGTAGTAAATACAGGGAAAACAGAAGGGGGCCAAGATCCCTGAGGTACTCCACATGTGAGAAGTGCTACAGAGGTGGGTGAACCAGTTTGATGGTGCTCGTGGTTTCTGTAGTCCACCCTCTCCCCCGCTCACTCGTTTGAGGCAGTCATGTCTAAAGTGGTTCAAAATACAGTACTGTGTCCTGATTCATGCTCAATATCCCAGGTAGAAAAATTATTGCATCAAAGGCCATGTTCTGTAATCCAGGTATAAAATCCAACAATGTTCAGTCAGGTCATCTGGATGGTTTTGTGCTGAGACGTTTCACCTTCCATCCAGAAGGCTTCATCAGTCTGAGGAAACGCTAAACAAGACGTCTTTGGTGTTTTGATCCAGTTTGACATGACAGTGAAAAGGTAGAGGGTGGGCCCCTGAGGCCATCTTAGCACCAACATAAATGTTTTTTTCCACTTTAGAGTAGAGGTGGGCACTCGAGTCACATGACTTGGACTCGAGTCATTAAAATCACGACTTGAGACTTGACTTGAAAAAATGCTGAAAGACTCGGACTTGACTTAGACTTGCACGCCATTGACTTGGGACTTGACTTGAAGCTTTTTACTTGAAAAGACTTGATATTTTAGTCAAGTCAAATTTTTAAAACACGTTATAAAGTGGCCGCATTAATTTTTTTCACTCATTCCGTATTAACAGTCAGGCGCATTAACAGTCAGGCGCAGACCGGGCACCCCACACTCCGTATGTATGTGTGTGTGCGTAGCTATGAAAAAAACAACGCAAGCTACAGCTGAGGGAAGTAAGCGCTCCGACCAATATGCTTCCACAAGTAGTTTCTTTTGGGTACACAAGTTATGAGCATTCAAATAAAAAACGAACAGCTACGTGTAAAACATGCAATAAGAAAATATCGGATGGAGATTCCACGACGTCCAACTTTGTCCGGCATTTGAAGCTTCACAAAGAGCGGTAAGTAGCACTTTTGTTGTGAGATAGTTGACTTTAGCTAACAGCTAACTTCGTGTTAGCATGTGTACTCCGGGCTACGTGTTAGCTCAGGAAGCCGGTGTTCCGTGAAGTCAGCCTGAACGTGAAGGTGGCATAGATTTCGTTAATACGCATGCGCGCGCATGCACAGTTGCAATAAGCCCATTGCGTCATCATGGAGCCGTGTAATCATCATACACTGCAAGTTACGAGCAAAATGTAAGTCCGTGAGTTGTTTTGTGCACAGTATACATGGTGTTATTGTGTATTTACATGATTTACAGTGTGCAGTGCAGCTGAACCGTAAGTAAATTGTTTTGTTGACGCTTTGTGTGTAACGTGCACGACTTCGGAGTGAAAACTACGTTTGTTTATGTGCGAACAATGCAAGTGAAGTTAGTCCACGCTTTATGAATTTATAAAGATAGAAGTGCCTGTGCAGATTACTTTACTAGCATATTTAGCAAGTGAAGTTAGTCCACGCTTTGTGAATTTATAAAGACAGAAGTGCCTGTGCAGATTACTTTACTAGCATATTTAGCTTTATACCAGCACATTACGGTGAAGCGATGAATAACCTGAAAACAACCTTAAGAACAGAAGACACAGAACACCGGTGGATAGTGAACTGTTTTGTCTGTTATAACTTTTCAAATGGCGGCGTGACGGTCGCATGTTGCACAGAACCCAACATGTTTTTATCAATACTGATATGTGAAATTGACTGTAGATTTAACCCCACTTGGCCAGACAAATATTTATTATACCATCACATCCAAATTCAAAACCACTCCACTTTATTTGCAATGTTTTTGAGTTTTGCATGTGGTTTATTTTTTAAAAACAGACCAAATACAGTGACTGTCGCAATTAAATTTTGTGTTTAGAATATCTGGCCTATATTTACGGAGGACTGAAACTAACATACTTAGAAATAAAAGCAGAAAAATAAATTCACCAGACCTTCCTGATTTTACTTGTGATACACTTCTTATATACTTATTTCATTTTTTGAAAACTAGATTGTTTTAGTGTTAATGTTTATTTATGATTAGTAAGAGTAACTTAAGTCAAATGTAATTCATGAATGGCTGTAATTTATTTTCTGACATTTGTTTACTTCTGACAGATTTGAAGAATACATAGTTCCCATGTGACGTCACATCCGTCTTACTTCCGGGTGGACCCTCATTTTGAAAGTCAGAACAGGGGACAGCGCGGTCTAATGGATGTTCATTTTTCACGTTTTTTTTTTGTGTTAATTTCTAATTAATTGCAATGGTTACTTCGTGTTGTGTCAGTGGGTGTTCCAGTCGGGTAGACGTTTGGGCAACGCGCAGGTTTCAGTTAATCAAAAAAAAAGTAAACGTGAAGGATTTATCTCATCGGAGAAGCTGGACTGCAGCTCCTCTCTCTGAGTCTGGCTCGGATCTGCTCTGGAAGACGTCGTCCTTTTGGCCGGTAAACAAAATATTCTACATAAATCATTTTGTGAAACTATGTCAGAACAATGTTAGAGTACAACTGTCTGTGTGTTAGAGCTGTTTTTTTTTTTTTTCATTATTTAGCAAACCGTCTTGCATGCTGTTAGCTTAGCATCTCGCTAACGCGACAATGGCCTCACGGTCCACCAGGACCGGCGGGGGAAACCGTCCCAGTTGGAGAAGGAGGACGGGAGCCAAGTCGTGCGGGCGACGCGTCGGTCCCATGGGACGTGACCCCGCGACGGATCCACGCCGTCCGACCTGAGCTCCTGCGAGCCTCGCTCCAGATGCTAACAACATGCTAACTTCCAACACGGTAAGACTCAAAAG
>JBBPBX010001508.1:73974-101885 GCA_038048925.1 Garcialebias charrua | reverse complement strand
GACGTTGATGACTGGTGACGACGACTGGTGATGACGTATTGCGGAAATGCGCGGAATTTCAGGGGCGTATCCCAGCAAATACCAGAGAAAAATTTAGCATAATTTCGAATAAAATTTTAATATGTTTATAATTTATTATGCAAAAACGACCAGAGCTCAATGATATAAGATATATATGTTCTGACAAATATTCAAATTTACAAAATCATGTCACAATACCTTTAAGCTTCTTTCTGCTTTTTAGTTACTTTTCAGCTTTTTAGTGCTAATTTCAGCTTTTTTCAGATAATTTCCACTTTTTTGTGCTAATTTCTGCTTCTTTCAGGAAATCAGTTGTTTTTGCTTTCTTCTGCTAATTAAGCTTGTTCTACCTGTTCAGCTGCCTTTTTAGAAATTCATTAGCTAATTTCAGCTGTTTTCAGATGAAAAGTTTTATGTGGTAATTTCTGCTACTCAGCCAATTACCGTATTTTCTGGAATATAGGTCATGTTTTTTTGCCTAATTTGCATGCCCTGCAACCTTTAGAGAGGTGAGACCTGTTTATGGATTTTCCCCCATGTTTTTAGACCAATTTTTGGCTCAGAAATGACTGTTTTTCATTTTGGGGGGAAAATGGTGCAGTACCATATTTGTCCGCTAGGGTACACCAACCGTTCCCACCTAATGTGTCCGACGAGAGCCTCCTCTGGTCGGACTCACTCTGTCGCTGCCCGGCCTCCTGCTCTGGAGGTAACTACTGTTAGCTCTGTGTTTGTTAGCAACAGGTACTATTTTTCTGTGTTTGTTAGCAAGATAAGTCAAGCACCACAGGACAGAATTTTATCAAACTTACAGAATGTAATCACTGTATGGACATTTACAACTGATTAGCTTTACGAGACGTTTAGAGCTAAAAAAAAATCGTTATTTTAGCATCGTTCTTTGTTGTTAGCGGTAGCTACCAAAACGGATACTATTTGTCTAAATAACTCATAAACCACACCGCAGATTTTCTTTCAGCTTACAGAGCGTAATTATTTGGGTTTCATTTACAAATTGTGACCTGTATGAGACATTTGAGATAAAATTTGTTGTTTTATTTAGTTTTTTAGAGACGTACCGGTAATCGTGTCGTGTTAGCTTCGGTTATTTTCCTGCTACTATTTGTCTAAACAACTCATAAACCACACCGCGGATTTTCTTTCAGTTTACAGAGCGTAATTATTTGGGTTTCATTTACAAACTGTTGACCTGTATGAGACATTTGAGATAAAATACTGTACGATTTATTTACAATTTATTTTCGCAGCGGACGCGACAGATTTGGAAGAAGTCAAAGCGAAACTATTTAAATCCAGCTGATTTGAACATTTCATGAATTTATTAAGGAACGGTTAAGCTCAGGAACCCTTGTGCTATAATGTTCAGCAAACAAATAATTGTTTTTACCTAGTTAATCTTGTAAAGCCCTTCCATGCGCGCTCGCTCGCTCCTGTGGCAGACATTTGCAGCAGAGCTACCAGTAAACACTCGGTCCACATTTCTGGGTTGTCTCAGCGGTGACGCATCACGTCAGCGGTGGATGACGCGTTACGTCGGCGGTGACGTAGGTGCGATCTATATTATGGTGCGACCAGTTTATGGATTTTTCCAAATTTTTGGCAATAATTGGACAAAGGGATCTATATAACGGTGCAACTTTTATTCAGGAAAATACAGTAACCCTTTTCTGCTAATTTCAGCTTGTTGTGCCCCTTTCAGCGTGCTTCTGCCAGTTTCAGCTTTTTCTTCTATTTCAGCTATTGTTTAGCAGTTTTATGCTAAATTAAGCTTTTTCAGTTAATTTCACATTTTTAGCTCATTTCAGCTCCTTCCACTTCCTTCTGGTAGTTTCAGCTTCTTTCTTCCTTTTTAAGCTACTTTTCAGCTATTCTTTGTAGCTAATTTCCTGCTTATTAAACCTAGTTCAGCAAATATGTGTTCTTTCTGCTTTCTTCTGCTAACTGTGGCTTGTTCTTCCATTTCAACTACATTGCAGCATGTTTTTAGCTAATTTCAGCTTTTTTCCCCAGAAAGATCTTCTGCAATAAGCATTCACCCTGCATTTTTGCAGGAAATGAAATTTCTCTTCCTTTTTTTTCTTTTTCAAATGTTTTTTTCCCCTCTTTCACTCGACATATGACACAGAAATGTCTCATTAGCTCACTTTTTCCCAGTTCTTTTTTTTTTTTGTAGTACCGTAGTTGTTTTCAGCTCATCATTTATCCAGAAAAGCATTAACACACTTCCCTGTGCTTGAGCTGCAGTTTCGGTTACTGTTACTGTGTGTGCATGTGCGTGTTTGTGTGTGTGTGTGTGTGTGTGTGTGTGTGTGTACGTGCACGTGTTAGATTGTGAGTGAGAGTTAGTGGGTGTGACCTGGCCACTCTATATTTAGCTGCTGTGCCACTTTCTCCAGTCCCAGAGCGCTGCAGCGTACTGGAAAGTGATGGCTCTTTGTTTCTAAACTTACTTTTATTTTATTGGGTGGAGGATCAAATTCACCCAGAGCTACACGGGTGACTTTTTATGTGACTTAAGACTTTTTATGCGTGTTGGAATTACCTCAACCTCTGGAAATAAAGTGGATGTTGTCTAGCTGGAAGTAAACTGTCTTGAGTCAAGAAAAAAGTGTGTGTTTGTGTTGAAAAGGTGCATTTTCAGAGAGCAGGGTGTGTTTGAGCCAATCCTAACGCAGTGACCGTTAAAGTTGACCACACAAACAAATTTACTCTGCCACAGCGCAACAACTCTGCCTTGTGTTCTTTCGCTTCCAACAAACAGCAGCTTGTCGTCTTGTCAACATTTCTCTTTTTTTTCCCTCTCCTCTTGACCTTTAATTTTCCTCATGCTCAGTGGCAGCCGACCAAGCGGACGACCGTTTACCGATCAAAGACTGCCGTTGCTTTAGAAGATGAATCACTCCAGACTTGTGTCTTTGTGTCGTTCACGTGGATATCTGAACTCTTATGGCCACTTGGCAACAGAAACCTCTGCTTTGCTGTTCTGATGCGTGTGATGTACTCTGTACCATATTTTCCAGCGTATAAGTCACTCTGGAGAATAAGTCACATCAGTCAGAAAAAGCATCACGAAGAGGAAAAAACATGTACGAGTTGCTTCGGCATACAAGTTGCATTTATTATGCCTTTATTTAATGGTCAAAACAGCTTAATTTCACCTGGGTGGCATGGTGTCATCCATCCATCTATCCATCCATTCAGTTCAATTTAATTCAAAAATACTTTATTAATCCCAAAGGTAAATTAATTGTTGTCGTAGCTCATCCTGGTTTAATTAGAGTTGTTATAGATGCTGATTGCTGTGGGCAGTAAAGATCTCTTGTAGCAGTCCATCCCACAGCGGATCTGAAGATACTGGCTGCAGAAGTCGATCCGTCCACCCAGACTCAGCAGATCTCTCAGTCCTCTTGGCCAGCAGGACTCCCTAATGCAGAGCAGAACTCCTCCCTGAGCGATGGCCATTTCTCCCAGCATCCTGCCGAGCCCCTCGTCACTGCAGACTTAACTGCGTGCGGGAGGACGATCGCGGCCCTCCCGCTGTCACGAACCGCGTTTCCCGCTCCAAGATCTCGGCCGTAAGGCATGCGAGCACCGCCTCCAGGTAGATGGTAATGCATCCACGTCACCTCCTTTTCAACTCATTTGAGATTTGTGGCTGTAGTTGAGGTCTTATTTGAGCTTTTGAGATGTTAATCAGCAGCTCCCAGTTGTAGAAAACCACCTTGTTGTTATGGTTATGCATCATAACAAATGTCCAAAAGTCAAAAAGTTTTCAGTAAAAATCCTTCCAGCGACACATCATTTGATACCAGAGGAATATTCATCAGAAAAATACAATTTACATCCAGAAAAAAGAGGAATTAAAGTTTTCTAAAGCAAAATGTCAGAATGAATGCAAGAGAGCTACTCCAACATGCAGCCACCTTGAGTAATTCTGGAATTCCATCCATCCATCCCTGCATCTATCCATCCATCCATCCCTGCATCTATCCATCCATCCATCCATCCATCCCTGCATCTATCCATCATCCATCCCAGCTGGAGCCGCTAGCTTTCCAGCGTTCCTCCGCCTGCACCAGCTGAGTGAAGTGAGTGCGCACCGGAGGACTCGCTGTTACAGTTCTTTGAAATTAAAGCAGCAGTCAAACATTGTGTTATGAATATGAAGGAAAAAAAGTATATACCGTAAGCTGTTTCAGCGTATAAGTCGCAGGACTTATGCCACATCCTGACCAAACGCGTTTTCAACTGCAGGAGCGTCCAGTTTACATGCAAAGTCAATGGGGGACGCGCCTCCAGCTGCGTCTTGGCGTCGGGCGTCACGTGCGTGTTGAGCGTGCTGGAAAAGCGTTTTCCGTGCACGTGAACCCGCTTCAGCCTCCAAGCACGCGTTGATCATTGCTGAAGTTTTCGCCGTTCAAACGTTCAAACGCCGTTCAACTCTGGTTGATCAGGGAGAGTCGGGGGGGAGAGTCCCTATGTGACGCGGAAACGAGGGGGCGGGGGTATTGCGCAACTATGTGACGTATTGTTTGTGGGACACAGAAAAAACCCGCGGAGTCATGGACTATGGAAGAGAAACTCATTGTAGCTGTGTGTTCGCGACAAGTCCTTCACGACCAGTCAAGTCTGCTCTACAGAGACAGAAATAAAAAGCTCCTCGCCTGGCGGAGTGCAGTGAGGAACTCGTGTACCGGTAAGCTCCTCCCACACCCCCCGCCGCCACACCGCCGCAGCTTCTCGTTCTGGTCTGGACACCACTGGGCCCAGTGCGTCCACTTGCGTGCGTGACGAGCCTTTTTGCCGTTGAAAAGCTGTTTGGTCAGGACGTGGCATAACAAATGTATGCAAAGAACTGTGACTTATATGCTGGAAAATACGGTAAATATAAGGCAAACAATTGTTCAAGTAAAAGGATGTTTTGGGCTGACTAAGCTGTGGAGAACCTTTCTTACTCTTCAGCTGTTTCATTTTTTCATGGTTTCAATTCACGGCTCCTGCAGTTCTGGAAACGTCAAACAAAGAAAACATGAAAACATTTGAGAACAGCGTGCTCCAGTTCTGGAAGCAGTGTACAACATTCAACTTCTGCTAATTCTGCCTGAAAAGAGTGAAACATTTCTACATAAACAACAACTGGATTGAGGTGAAACAAGTGGGAACACCCAGCTCATTCATCAAACCATCAACGTTTAAATCAGTCACAGACAGTTGGACTTTCCATGACCGAGCAGGCATTTTCATGTTTGTTTTTACATAATCTCAGCTGAATTTAGGAGATTTTACTACAAAATGTTCCATTTAGACTGTGACTATATCAAACACGCTAATTATTGAGCCAAACTTATCTAACAAACATTTCTTATTCCCCCAGTCTTTACACTTAAATGCAGTTTATTCATCAAAACAAAGGGAGTTTTGTCTTCTTTGCCTCTCGTTGCTGTGGAACTTCTCTCAAATCCTAAAATAGAGACCACACATTTCTACTGTCTCTTAGACTTCTATTATTTTAGAGCTCAGAATTTCTTCTTAAAAACTGGAATTCAAGGGTCTTTTTCAATTTTTTGTCTTAGTTGGTTTTTGCTCTTCCAATCAGTTTGCACATCAAAATGTTGGCCTGATCCAGAGCTTCCCAAACATGCTCAATGGGTGACATGTCTACCGGCCATGCAAGAACTGGGATGTTTTCGGCTTCCAGGAATCGTGATCTTTGCAACATGGGGCTGTGTATGTCGGTCTCTCGACATCACCTTATGTTGCCTGATGCAACATGAGGTGGTGTCTGGGATGAACGACACAACAGTGAGCCTCAGGATCTCATCACCATATCTCTGTGCATTGCCATCATAAAATGCATCTGTGCTGGAACATACATCTGCCCGCACCATAACCCCATCACCACCGTGGACCACTCGATTCACAACGTTGACATCAGCAAACAGCTCACCCACACGTTACCATTGGTCTGCCATCTGCCCTGCACAGTGAAAACCAGGAATCATCTGTTAGGAGAACACCTCTCCTATGTGCCATACACCATCGAATGAGCAGTTGTCCACTCAAGTCAGTTACAAAGACAAACTGCAGTCAGCTGGAGGCCTCAGTAAGGACGATGAGCGTGCAGATGAACTTCCCTGAGACCGTGTCTGACATTCTGAAATTCTTTGGTTATGCCAACTGATTGTTGCTGCAGCTGTGGCTGGTCTAGGATGATCTTAGAGCAGTGGTTCTTAACCTTTTTTGAGCTACCGAACCCTCCAGTTTCATATGCCCACTCACCGAACCCCTCTTTTGTAATATATAAAATGTGATTTTTTTTTTTTTCAAATTCTACAACATCACCTTGCTCAAAGAACAAAACCAACACAGTGCATGAACTCACAACAACTTTATTCTGGCCCAATAAAAGAGTACAAAAAATATATATTTTTGTACTATTTTTATCAATAAAAATGAAATAGGATTTTTCTGAACTTGAAATTAGATCTGCAACTATTTGAGCCAAGATGTCTTTACTCGTGCTTTATTCTGTCGCTGATGGTGTCATTTGAAAGAGGAATTTGGGATAATTTATCTTCAGCTGCTGTTCCGAGTAGCAGATTTGCCATCTTTAATGCAGCTGGTTTTATGAGAGATTCACCGATGGAGTGTGGCTTACCCTGCTTTGCGATCAAATAAGCAACTTCGTACGATGCTGCGAGGATCGGTTTGCTAACAGGTACAAATCCAAGAGCAGGCAGAGTGGCCCTTTCATCATATCTGGCTCGTTGCACCTTGAAATGAACAAAAAAAGGTAATTATTAGGTTGAAAGTGTCAGAAATTACCACAAAAATTTTAATTTACCTTAAACCAGAAAAAAAGTACTAAAAAATGTTGCTGAAAAGGTAGAATAAGCTTAAATTAGCAGAAGAAAGCAAAAAGAATATATTTGCCCAATTAGGCTGAAAGAAGCAGAAATTAGCACAAAAATGTGGAAATTATCTGAAGAAAATCTAAAATTAGAAAAAAGATTCAGCTGAAAAGTAGCTAAAATAGCAGAAAGTAGCTAAAATAGCAGAAAGAAGCATCACCAGAATGAAGTTGAGAGAGCACATTGTTGCTGAATTAGGCTGACATTTTTTGAAGAGCATTAAATGTGGAATTAACTTAAAAAGCTAAAATTAGCATAGAAACAAATAGTACCAGTAGCAGAAAAAGCTGAAACGCATTAATAAGCTATATATTACAAAAGAGGGGTTCATCATATCTGACTCGTTTCACCTTGAATTCAGCAAGCGTTGTGTTCTTGTGTTCCCCGTCTCCATGCATCTTCATGAAGTGTTCCTTTAGTTTTGCCGGTGCGAGACTAGAGTTGCTCAACTTCTCATTGCATATCATGCAGATCGGACGCTGACTTCCATCCCGTTCCGTGACACAAGAGAATCCATGTTGGACGTATTCGTCCAACCACTTTCTTTTTTTGCTCGACATATTTACCGTAGTTTGTAAACACACGACGTACAACTACGAGACGACATGCGCACGTTATATTTCCGCATCAGTACTGAATCTGCAGTCGTCACCAGTGTTGCCAGATTGGGCGGTTCACCGCGATTTTCCTTCTGACTTTTGCGGGTAGAGAGTGCTTTGGGCGGGTGGGACTCTATCTGGCAACACCTGTCAAATCGGAGTCCAGGACCTCCACATCCAACTTTCCCTCTTAGAGGGAAAGTTGGATGTGGAGGTCCTGTGGTTGTGAAGCTGGTTGGATGTACAGCTGCTCCCTCAAAACCTGCAACATCTGTGGCATTGTGCTGTGTGATCAAACTGCACATTTTAGAGTGGCCTTTTATTGTGGGCAGCCTAAGACACAATAATCCTGCTGTCTAATCAGCATCTGCATCCAACACACCTGTGAGGTGGATGGATTATCTCTGCAAAGGAGAAGTGCTCACTAACACACATTTACACAATTTGTGAACAATATTTGAGAGAAAAAGCCCTTTTGTGTACGTAGAAAAAGTTTTAGATCTTTGAATTCAGCTCATAAAAAATGGGAGAAAAACAAAAGTGATGTGTTTATATTTTAGTTCAGTGTATTATTAAAATGTAAATGCTGCTTAATCCAACAACTAATATAGCTGTAAATGAGAAACTTGATTCACTTGGTCCTGCTCAGGAGTGTCAGCATTTATCTTTAAAAAACACTAAAAGTCCACTTGTTACAGTGGAGTTGTACTCTCCCCTAGGAGGGACTAATTGGAAGAGGCACAAAAGAAAAAGAATGGGGGGATAAAGAGACAGGTCCTGGTTCTCATCCATCTCCTCATTAGTGTCTACAGAAGTAAACACTACAACATGCAGAGAGCACATTGGAATAAAGCTCACCATCAGAAGGTGTGCACGTGGCTGTTTCAGCTAACATGGCAGTTTTTTAGTGGATTAAGGTTTTTTTAAAAGCTTTAACTAGCTGATTCCAGTTCTTATCTTAAACCAAGTTTTTGGTGAGGAAAACAAATATTATAAAAATCTTTTCCAAAGTGCAGATTTAAAATAAAAACTTTTTAGTTTCTCTGTGCAGGCAGGAAAAACAATTTTATGCTGAAATAATCACCTGTTTTTTACCCTGTGTTCCAGACATGCTACTCAGTATTAATCTGAAGACTTTTCGATCTTGTCAGCGTCATGTTCAGTCTTCTCACCATAGCTGCTTTTCCAGCCTTTTTCACACGACGTGGTTTTTTGAGTGAAACCTGAGCTTTTCTGCTGCGGTGCAGGCGTTCATGTACTTGACAACAATCTATTGTTCTCCCTGAAACCAAAGTTTTCTGAATCCTAGTGGAGGTTTTTGGGTGAAGCACCCGTAGAGGTGTGAAATTCTCTGCAGGTGTGAAATTGCACATTGTCTGCAGTAAAAATCTTTTCTACACTAACAGTTACTATAAATGGCAGAGCGGAGTGTTTTCTGTGTTACACTTTTGCAGCATGTAGGAGCAAACCAACAAAAACCCAGGTCAGAAGGAACGTTTGTGTACTATTCACCAGTTTGGATGTACTGTAACCGTCATTATGCTGACACCTCACACATGATACAAGCAGCTGAGCTCTTCAGGGTTGCCAGATAAACATGAATACACTTTTTACCCCGTCCTTTTCTGTGCACATGTTCACCAAACACATACCTCACCGTACAGCACCCTCACTCAGCACATACGTCAGTTTAGGTCAAAATACAATCATTTTAAAGCAACATTACAATAGTTCATTATCTCTTATCTGGCAGCCCTGCTTGGCATGGAAAATACAGCAAATTCATGAAACCTGGCTTTTTTTCCCCCCCAGCCCAATAAACGTTGAACCCCCCCCACTGTTTCCAGAGGTTGTTCTCATGTAGACACGACAGCACTTTTGAGAAAAAGAAACATTGGTTTCATCGGTTGGTTAATTTACAAGTTCTTCAATTTTCCTGAGTCATGGAGAAATGCCAGAAACACTGACTGGTGAAGGCACATTATGCACGATAATTGTAACCAGTGTGTAAATTACTCAAGTGAGATTTACCACCTCATAAGGCTACATTTTTCTTACAGCACTGCAACACATGATCTGCACAGTGCTGCTCTTTTTTTCATGACACAATCTGTTGCATTCTTCTGGAAATCTGTTCCCACGTCAGATTTAGCCATCTGCGCATGCCTTGCAGTGCTTTCTAACGGTGAACGCTGTTGCAAAACGTTCCAGAAAGAAACAGCAGAGCGCTAATTCAGATAGCTGCACCAACATGTTCACTGCTGTCCTATTAATAGAAGCCGTGCATTTAGGGAAAGAAAAACATGCAAGCAGACTGTGCACACAAGTACAGACAGGTTCCTTTGAGTGGAAAAGTGGTCATTTAGCCAGACTGAGCTTATTAGGCTAACCTTGGTCTTGTAACCTTCATGTATTTACAGTCTAAACCCTCATTAAGTGATATATTTTGTGTCATTAGGGATTTGCATCAATGTTTTATATTTCTGAAATGAAACATGGATACAGTATTGATATAATAAAATTCCAGGTGTTCATTGAATGAATTCATATCACCTGCCACCTTTCATGTCCAAGCTTCAAACTAAGATCCTCTCCTGGTGAGAACTGATAAAACATAGCCACTTTGGTCAAACTTTGTAAAATATCCAACAAAGGTCAGCTCCTCTGGACGTTTGTTTGTTTGTTTGTTTGTTTGTTTGTTTGTTTGTTTGTTTTGTTTAAGGGCAGCATGGTGGCGCAACTGGTAGAGCTGTTGCCTCTTAGCAAGCAGGTCCCTGGTTCAAATCTCCCCTGCCGACTCGTTTGAGGCAGCCACGGCCAAAGTGGTTCAAAACATCAAAGTTCATGCTCAACCTGAACAACTTTTTAAACCACTTTGGCCATGGCTGCCTCAGACGAGTCGGCAGGGGAGAGGGTGGACTCCAGAAAACATCTTATCACTAGGGGTGCACCGATTGCAGTTTTTTGGCCCATCACCGATCACCGATGTCTACAAAGTCTGACTTGCCGATTCCGATTTTGTTTTATAAGCAACACTGTTAGATGTTGTAGGGTCACAATGCGCCTTCAAATTTCAATCTTATTTTGTTGAAAAACTGACCCTTGAACAATATTCTAGAAACAATACAAACTTGTTTTAACTGGTCACAAGGTAGTGCTCTGAAATATAAATGAAGTTTAGACAATTGTTGTTAAAACTAAAAACAAAATCTGTAAAATCGGTTTCTCATGCAAGCATTGGCCGATTTCTGATTTCCCAAAATTAAGGAAATCGGGGCCGATAAATTGACCGGCCGATTTATCGGTGCACCCCTACTTATCACCATCAAACTGGTTGACCCACTATGCAAAGGTGCTATTTATAAGACAGAATTTATCGCAGCTCATCAGACTGACAAAGTCTTTTGGATGAAAGACGAAAAGTTTCAACAAAAAGAAACTGTCCAGAGGACCTGACTGAACTTAGGCCTGTCACGATAACAAATGTTGCTGGGCGATTGTCTCAGAAATTATTGTGATAAACAATATTGGTTGAAATTTGACAATAATTAGTAATTATTGTCAAATTTTAGAAGAAATGTTTGTCAATTTGTTTTGTGTGTAGTACCTTTTTTGACCACCAGATGGCAGTATAAGACTGTTTGAACCGAAGGATGGATAGTGAGGGAGAGAGCAGCGTGTATCTTTAAGAAAAAATGGAAGGAGACCTCTTGACGTGACATGGGCTGTCCCTCTTCGGTTCTCAAAATGGCAGACACTCGGTGTGATTTGAGCTCTTTAGCATAACATTTTTCACACAAAGCTTTTAATAAAAATCAGTAAACAAGTTCTCAGCTTCTTTTTGCAGAGAAAAACAACTTTTTACACAAAGACACAAGTTTTAACTGTGAATTTTGGAGCTTTGACAAGACAGAGGTTTTTTCCTGAGGTTGGCCTGTTAGCTTAGCTTAGCTTCTCAGCTTAGTAGTAGAAAGAGAGAGACACGATGAAACGATCAAGCCGATAAATGAAAATGAGGTCGATAATTTTCATTTATCATGCGATTAATTGATTGATTGACTCTCAGCTGCTAACACATCAAATGTTAGCTCAATATATGTAGAATTCAGAGTTATAGCCTCTTTGGTGTTTGCCAGGTTTGATTAGCTGTGACCACCATCTTGAAAAGGGGTGACTCCAAAAGTTTTTTCCTTGTAGATGGCAGATGCATTTACTTTCTGAGAGTTTTACTAAGATTTGCCTAGTGGTTCATAAGATATTTTGCCAACAGACAAAATCAGGATGGACACCAAACGTTAGTGTCAAAGTATTAAACAAATATTGTGCTCAGATTATGTGATAGGAATGCTCAGCTACTACTATACCAAATTTGAACTCTGTTTATATAAAGTTAGCCGAGTTAAAGCCGTTTCATAATGTCTAAGATTGACCAACTGTGGCGGCCATCTTAAATCAAGGTGACTCCAAATGTGTAGATGAACATCCAATTATGACTTTCTGGCAAATTCACTGAAACCTGCTTATTGGTTAACGAGATTTTTTGCTAACTGACATAGATGTCTCCAGACATTTATGACAACGTTTTATAATATAATCAATTAGAGCTCATAGTAGAAAGTGGGTGTGACTCTCAGCTACTACCACACCAAGTTGAATGTGCATGTGTAAAATTGACCGAGTTATAGCCATTTTTGCATTTGCTAAAGTTGCTCAGCTGTGGCGGCGTCTTGGATGGAGCTGACATGAAGTCATCAGTTGTAGATGTACAGCCGGTGACTACTTTATGAGCATCATCATCAGTCTCATTAAGCAAAGCTCTGCTCTGCCTGAAAGACCTGACCTCACTCTGTTTTTGTCTGGTTTTCTGTTTAAGCTCAGATGAGAGTTCACTGACCTCAGGGATTTTCATGTTCATGTACAGGAGTTGTTAAAACAAGTTTTTACTTATTAAATATCCCCCGCCAGCTGTTTGTTTCTTATGACTGAACTTTCGACACTGTGGGATCTTTTACAACATGAAACCTTGCAGATCCAGCTCAGCATGTACAGGATGGCAGTTTAAAATCAATCCCATTCCTTGCCAGAAGATGTCCTAGTATTATTTATTTATTTTTCAGCTACGTTAACGTAAACCACATTGGTTCTTAGCTGTGTGCCTGAGGGTTTTCTCAAAAATCTGTTGCAGAACTGGAGAGAAAAGTGTTGAGTTCAGCAGCTATTGAGTAATTCATTGCTCAGCAGTAAATAAGTGAGAGTTTTTTATTTATTCATAAGGAAATATCATGGTCTTAAAAAGCAAACACAGGCTTAGAATGAAAAGTAAATGAATTACTGGTACATTTATGCTTTTATGGTGACAGGTGATCATTTAATAATAATTTTAAAAAGTCCCAGTCAGGTTTTAATAAAATCAGGAATGAAATGTTTATTTTACAAAAAGCTAATGCTCAAGATTTTTCATTTGATTTCATTAGATCAGTGGGTGAACATTTGAACCATATTATTTGCATGGAGTTGGTATGGATGAGTGGGTTGGTGGTTGAATGGTTTAATATTTCATGGACCATGAACGCCATGACACTTGGAACACCGGGGCATTGTCCATCCATTATCTTTATCCACTTCTTTCTTTTTGGATCGCGGGTGCCTCTGGTGCCTATATCCAGCAGTCACTGTGAGCGGTGGGACATTGACACTCTCACCTCATTAGAGTCCAACCCATCAGTCTAACATGCAAGATTTTGGTCTGTGGGAGGAAACCGGAGTACCAGGAGAAAACCCACGCAGCACGAAGAGAACATGCAAACTGCATGATCCCCGGCTTTCTGGTATTTGATCCAGCAACCTTCTTGCTGAGCGGCGGCAGCTCTACCAACTGTGTCACCAACATATTATTGACATTGGACGCAGTTGTGTGAACTTTCAAGCAAACATTTATGATCCCAGTTTGCTAAAAACAGAGTATCGTCTGTCAGTCTGGATAAAATACTAACATTGGTTTGTTTACTTCTCATTTATTAACATACACAGACCTGTTCAGATCTTCTATTGACTTCCACCCTGGTTGATCATATTACATAAACTGCAGCCCTAAACATATTCAAAATGAACATCTTGTTCAGGCTGCATTCAGAGGTGACTGTAGATCCCAGGGATCCCAGTTTTATATTGGTGTTCTTCCTGACGCAACCACACACCACCGAGCTACCACAGCCCTCTGTGAGGAGCAGAGAGCTGCTGTCTAGGGCACCTGGGGGAGCAGATGGTGGGAGGGCCTTGCTCAAAGGCCTAGTGTGGGACAGATGAGGGTGGAGGCAGGTGTGGGTGTTGCACCTTTCCCACCCACATTTTGAAGTTGTTGGTCCGGGGAGTTGAACCAGCAACCTTCCGATCACGGGCTCTAACCTCTGCGCCACCACTACCCTGGCTGTTTCTTTGGTTGTTCCCTTTTTGTAGTAGCAGGGTACATGGTAGTAAAAGTATTACAGTACAATGAATTGCACATTTCTAATTGTAGTAAAAGTATTACAGTACAATGAATTGCACATTTCTAATTGTAGTAAAAGTATTACAGTACAATGAATTGCACATTTCTAATTGTAGTAAAAGTATTACAGTACAATGAATTGCACATTTCTAATTGTAGTAAAAGTATTACAGTACAATGAATTGCACATTTCTAATTGTAGTAAAAGTATTACAGTACAATGAATTGCACATTTCTAATTGTAGTAAAAGTATTACAGTACAATGAATTGCACATTTCTAATTGTAGTAAAAGTATTACAGTACAATGAATTGCACATTTCTAATTGTAGTAAAAGTATTACAGTACAATGAATTGCACATTTCTAATTGTAGTAAAAGTATTACAGTACAATGAATTGCACATTTCTAATTGTAGTAAAAGTATTACAGTACAATGAATTGCACATTTCTAATTGTAGTAAAAGTATTACAGTACAATGAATTGCACATTTCTAATTGTAGTAAAAGTATTACAGTACAATGAATTGCACATTTCTAATTGTAGTAAAAGTATTACAGTACAATGAATTGCACATTTCTAATTGTAGTAAAAGTATTACAGTACAATGAATTGCACATTTCTAATTGTAGTAAAAGTATTACAGTACAATGAATTGCACATTTCTAATTGTAGTAAAAGTATTACAGTACAATGAATTGCACATTTCTAATTGTAGTAAAAGTATTACAGTACAATGAATTGCACATTTCTAATTGTAGTAAAAGTATTACAGTACAATGAATTGCACATTTCTAATTGTAGTAAAAGTATTACAGTACAATGAATTGCACATTTCTAATTGTAGTAAAAGTATTACAGTACAATGAATTGCACATTTCTAATTGTAGTAAAAGTATTACAGTACAATGAATTGCACATTTCTAATTGTAGTAAAAGTATTACAGTACAATGAATTGCACATTTCTAATTGTAGTAAAAGTATTACAGTACAATGAATTGCACATTTCTAATTGTAGTAAAAGTATTACAGTACAATGAATTGCACATTTCTAATTGTAGTAAAAGTATTACAGTACAATGAATTGCACATTTCTAATTGTAGTAAAAGTATTACAGTACAATGAATTGCACATTTCTAATTGTAGTAAAAGTATTACAGTACAATGAATTGCACATTTCTAATTGTAGTAAAAGTATTACAGTACAATGAATTGCACATTTCTAATTGTAGTAAAAGTATTACAGTACAATGAATTGCACATTTCTAATTGTAGTAAAAGTATTACAGTACAATGAATTGCACATTTCTAATTGTAGTAAAAGTATTACAGTACAATGAATTGCACATTTCTAATTGTAGTAAAAGTATTACAGTACAATGAATTGCACATTTCTAATTGTAGTAAAAGTATTACAGTACAATGAATTGCACATTTCTAATTGTAGTAAAAGTATTACAGTACAATGAATTGCACATTTCTAATTGTAGTAAAAGTATTACAGTACAATGAATTGCACATTTCTAATTGTAGTAAAAGTATTACAGTACAATGAATTGCACATTTCTAATTGTAGTAAAAGTATTACAGTACAATGAATTGCACATTTCTAATTGTAGTAAAAGTATTACAGTACAATGAATTGCACATTTCTAATTGTAGTAAAAGTATTACAGTACAATGAATTGCACATTTCTAATTGTAGTAAAAGTATTACAGTACAATGAATTGCACATTTCTAATTGTAGTAAAAGTATTACAGTACAATGAATTGCACATTTCTAATTGTAGTAAAAGTATTACAGTACAATGAATTGCACATTTCTAATTGTAGTAAAAGTATTACAGTACAATGAATTGCACATTTTTAATTGTACACTGTAAACCCAAATTAGTAATCATTACTAAAGCAGAATGTGGAAAGCGATTGCGAGGGGATCTCCAGTTTTTACAAAATCAAAAACAAAACAAATCAAGCTCTGTTTACTTAAAGTCTTGTGTCAAAGATAATCTTGTACTAAAACAACTCAAGTTTTTAAAACCATTGTTTACGAGTAATTATCTCAACCATTAATCATATATATCAGTAATCATTACCCATGATGATCAGTATTTGTTTCTCATGTTTATCAGTATTCATTTCTCATCTTTTTTAGTTAGAAATACTAAATGTAAATAATAATAATAATAATAATAAATTAGATTTTTTTAACATTACACAATAATTGTCTGTATACTACCTGTTGTTTCTTACACAAAAAATGACAATTTAATTTATTTTTCACAAATTTATTGCAAAAATAGTGGAATAGTAACATTTTAAACATGTAAATCTGAGTACACATTTCACCATGTTCAAGAATTTAAACTTTAGTACAAAACTAAATCTGAGTAAAGTGCTAAGTCAATACAATTCTGCATTTAAGCCTTTACAAAAATGGATTTTCAAACGTTTTACCAAATTAACCATTTTACTTTGATAGGTGAAATTAAGAATGTTAATATCTTGTGCAAAGGGGAACATGCTTACATAACATCTTATGATCTGAGGTATCCTTTATCATTTACATCATTAATCTGGTCAAAAGACTAACATGGAACCCTTCAATGGCTTCGACATGTAAATTGTCTTTAAAAAAATTGTCCGTACAGTTATTTTATTTGGAAGCCTTAATGATAAAAAAATAAAAATTAAACATAAAAAAATAAAAATAATAATAATAATAAAAAAAAAAAAAAATTTCAACAAAAAAATTAACTAGCATGGTGGCACTAACAATTGTTTAAAACAAGTAATGATGAACAGGAAACACTCTGATACATGCTCAATAATCCAGGTAGAAAAATCTAAAAAAGCTAAGTCTGGTCCTCTGGACATTCAAAAATATATAAAACAAAACAAAGCAAAAAAATGTAGAAACGTTTCGTCTTTCGTCCGAAAGACTTCCTCAGTCTGAGTTGCTGTATTCAGCTCGTTTCTACATTTTTTTTTTTTTGCTTTGTTTTGTTTTATATTTTTTTGAATGTCCAGTGGACCAGACTTAGCTTTTTTAGATGAACAGGAAAGTTTCTCTGTAACAGTTACATTACAACTCTTGTTCCTATTATGTTTGTTTTTGAAAGACGGCTACAAACTAAACTTCAGGAGTAAAACAATAAACTTATAGCTGCTAAATAGGATTTTTTTCCCCATCTAACCAAAAGTAGAGCACCTGCAGCATTTTTACACAAGTTGAATTTTCTGTTTGAATTCTCAGTTTCAACTCAATACTTCCCAAATGGGGGGGGGGGAATACAGTACCTGATGAATGAACAGGAGTGTATTTCTGATTTTCTTTGGGTAGTTTACATGGAGTTCATATGTGAGCCCAAAAAGGAGTCTCACAGCTTCTGGCAGGGTCATGAGCTTTTCCACAAAAATGTCGCCCTCATTGACGATTTTCAGGCTCGCCGGGTGAAGATCTGATGTTGGGGCAGGGGGTGACACCTTAAGGATTCAGCAACAAGGTCCCAACGTCCATTTGGCCAAATAACTCATCACCATCCTAAAGATAAACAAAAAAATAATTGCCATAAATAAAACCATTAGGGAATAAAATTGCTGAACTACAACAGACCACCATGACAGAACAGGAATTGTATCAAATACAGTTTATGCTAACATAATGATAACTACTGTTTGGTCAAGCATTTTGAAATTTTCTAACAATGAACATTGTAAAATCAGTATTGGTCTAAGGACTATTTGAGAGATCTTCTTGGTCATTTTGTCACTATTTGACTGAAATGGGAAAACTTCTAAATTGGTTGTTTTTATATTATTTAATATGGGACCATCACTGTCGTCACTGCACATAAACACAGGGTTAGTCAGGGTGTGATCATGAAGGACAGAATAAGATTCCAGCAGCAGGTCTTTTTCCACAATCCTTTAGAATTCCATACAAATTTTAAAAAATTAAAAGAAAAAGAAATTAGTGTGCTGTTCAACTGGAAAATGACCATCAGAATAATATGTGTACCTGCTTATTAGTGAAGAATGCAGGCCAGCGTTTCATCAGAAGGCTTGGTGGTGATGTATCCACGTCATCCCTCCAAATGTTAGGTCCACATTTTGTTTTGTCTTCTATTTGGCGCACAAATCCACTATGGCGGTTAGACAAAAAAAAGAAAGAAAGAAATTAGTGTGCTGTACAACTGGACAATGACCATCAGAATAATATGTGTACCTGCTTATTAGTGGAGTGCAGGCCAGCGTTTCATCAGAAGGCTTGGTGTTGATGTATCCACGTCATCCCTCTAAATGTTAGGTCCACATTTTGTTTTGTCTTCAATTTGGCGCACAAATCCACTATGGCGGTTAGACAAAAAAAAATAATAATTAGTGTGCTGTACAACTGGACAATGACCATCAGAATAATATGTGTACCTGCTTATTAGTGAAGAATGCAGGCCAGCGTTTCATCAGAAGGCTTGGTGTTGATGTATCCACGTCATCCCTCTAAATGTTAGGTCCACATTTTGTTTTGTCTTCTATTTGGCGCACAAATCCACTATGGCGGTTAGACAAAAAAAAGAAAGAAAGAAATTAGTGTGCTGTACAACTGGACAATGACCATCAGAATAATATGTGTACCTGCTTATTAGTGAAGAATGCAGGCCAGCGTTTCATCAGAAGGCTTGGTGGTGATGTATCCACGTCATCCCTCCAAATGTTAGGTCCACATTTTGTTTTGTCTTCTATTTGGCGCACAAATCCACTATGGCGGTTAGACAAAAAAAAGAAAGAAAGAAATTAGTGTGCTGTACAACTGGACAATGACCATCAGAATAATATGTGTACCTGCTTATTAGTGGAGTGCAGGCCAGCGTTTCATCAGAAGGCTTGGTGTTGATGTATCCACGTCATCCCTCTAAATGTTAGGTCCACATTTTGTTTTGTCTTCAATTTGGCGCACAAATCCACTATGGCGGTTAGACAAAAAAAAAAAAAAATTAGTGTGCTGTACAACTGGACAATGACCATCAGAATAATATGTGTACCTGCTTATTAGTGAAGAATGCAGGCCAGCGTTTCATCAGAAGGCTTGGTGGTGATGTATCCACGTCATCCCTCTAAATGTTAGGTCCACATTTTGTTTTGTCTTCTATTTGGCGCACAAATCCACTATGGCGGTTAGACAAAAAAAAGAAAGAAAGAAATTAGTGTGCTGTACAACTGGACAATGACCATCAGAATAATATGTGTACCTGCTTATTAGTGGAGTGCAGGCCAGCGTTTCATCAGAAGGCTTGGTGGTGATGTATCCACGTCATCCCTCCAAATGTTAGGTCCACATTGTGTTTTGTCTTCTATTTGGCGCACAAATCCACTGGCGGTTAGATAAAAAAAGAAAGAAATTAGTGTGTTGTACAACTGGACAATGACCATCAGAATAATATGTGTACCTGCTTATTAGTGAAGAATGCAGGCCAGCGTTTCATCAGAAGGCTTGGTGTTGATGTATCCACGTCATCCCTCTAAATGTTAGGTCCACATTTTGTTTTGTCTTCTATTTGGCGCACAAATCCACTATGGCGGTTAGACAAAAAAAAGAAAGAAAGAAATTAGTGTGCTGTACAACTGGACAATGACCATCAGAATAATATGTGTACCTGCTTATTAGTGAAGAATGCAGGCCAGCGTTTCATCAGAAGGCTTGGTGGTGATGTATCCACATCATCCCTCCAAATGTTAGGTCCACATTGTGTTTTGTCTTCTATTTGGCGCACAAATCCACTGGCGGTTAGATAAAAAAAGAAAGAAATTAGTGTGTTGTACAACTGGACAATGACCATTAGAATAATATGTGTACCTGCTTATTAGTGAAGAATGCAGGCCAGCGTTTCATCAGAAGGCTTGGTGTTGATGTATCCACGTCATCCCTCTAAATGTTAGGTCCACATTTTGTTTTGTCTTCTATTTGGCGCACAAATCCACTATGGCGGTTAGACAAAAAAAAGAAAGAAAGAAATTAGTGTGCTGTACAACTGGACAATGACCATCAGAATAATATGTGTACCTGCTTATTAGTGAAGAATGCAGGCCAGCGTTTCATCAGAAGGCTTGGTGGTGATGTATCCACGTCATCCCTCCAAATGTTAGGTCCACATTTTGTTTTGTCTTCTATTTGGCGCACAAATCCACTATGGCGGTTAGACAAAAAAAAGAAAGAAAGAAATTAGTGTGCTGTACAACTGGACAATGACCATCAGAATAATATGTGTACCTGCTTATTAGTGGAGTGCAGGCCAGCGTTTCATCAGAAGGCTTGGTGGTGATGTATCCACATCATCCCTCCAAATGTTAGGTCCACATTGTGTTTTGTCTTCTATTTGGCGCACAAATCCACTGGCGGTTAGATAAAAAAAGAAAGAAATTAGTGTGTTGTACAACTGGACAATGACCATTAGAATAATATGTGTACCTGCTTATTAGTGAAGAATGCAGGCCAGCGTTTCATCAGAAGGCTTGGTGGTGATGTATCCACGTCATCCCTCCAAATGTTAGGTCCACATTTTGTTTTGTCTTCTATTTGGCGCACAAATCCACTATGGCGGTTAGACAAAAAAAAGAAAGAAAGAAATTAGTGTGCTGTACAACTGGACAATGACCATCAGAATAATATGTGTACCTGCTTATTAGTGGAGTGCAGGCCAGCGTTTCATCAGAAGGCTTGGTGGTGATGTCTCCACAACGTCATCCCTCCAAGAAGTACTTTTTGTAAACAAATCTTTATATATTGTAAAAAATAAACAATAAAAAACACACTCACTGCAAACTATTTACATTTTGGCCTCCTCTGCTTCCTCCTCTCCTACCTCCTCTCCTGCTGTTCTCTCACATCTGCACAGCTTCGTCTCCACAGCTAGAAGTATCATCACTGGAATCCTTCTGTTGATCCCTTCTAGGTAGACACTCCGTGTCTGAACGAGTTTGCCTGAAGTGAAAAAGAAAAATATTGATTATGTTGAAGACAGACAGACATACACAAAAGAAAGAAATACATGTCAGGGCGCTCGTAAGTCAGGGACTACCTGTACAGCAATAAACGGGACGGGACAGACGAATGACGAAAACTCTTACTTCTTTATTCTATAACAGCAGTATAAAATAGCAGTATAAAATAGTTTTCACTTACTGCTCAAGTAATGCATCATCTTCCCCCATCGATAAAAGCAGCTTAGAATCATCTCGAAGACGCCTCAGTCACTCAAGGAGTTCTTGGACATGCCCTGGTACTAACACAGAATATAAGCAAAATTCACTACATCACCAGGAATGATTGTAAGAACCAACAGCCCTTGATTTGAATGTTCCCTGTCGAAGTTTTAAAAAAATTAAAGCATGTGGTAAATTATTCTGTATGCAACAGGAAGCTAGCAGAGCTAACTGCTAACAGCATTAGCTCTCTGTGAGGGGCAATTAGTTCTTGTTTGCTACAGGCATTAACTACCGGTACTAATTCAATCAGTCCCGAAATAACAACAAAGGATGATCAACTACAAAGTAGCTCTAATTTAGGGCAAAAATGATGCAGTTGACACTCCGGTGAAACATTATAGCTATCGTTAACATGAGCAAACAAAAACGTTATTTTACCAGCAAGTACAATAAAAACGGAATCAAATTTGAGCACTTAACATGTGTCAATAAACTGTTACATCAACCAGACTGACCTGATTTCAGCACTTCGTCACTGTAATGAGATTTTGCAGCAAACAGTCAGGAGAAACATGGCCTCACGGTTCTTCATTTTTTTCCTTCTTCTTTGTTCACCACACCAGGCAGGTGACGTGTTCACTGACAAGCCCCGCCCCAAACCAGTAAAAACGTGTAAATGAGAGGTGTCGCCACTCAGAGCCATTAGTAAAGAAGCAACTCATTTTGAGCTAGTATGCAATTCACATATTGTTTAGTAATGGTCCCGCCTTTTGCAAAATAACAAAAAGAATAGTAATAATAGCTTGACTTATTATGTAAATGAAAATTTGGGGTTACAGTGTAGTAAAAGTATTACAGTACAATGAATTGCACATTTCTAATTGTAGTAAAAGTATTACAGTACAATGAATTGCACATTTATAATTGTAGTAAAAGTATTACAGTACAATGAATTGCACATTTATAATTGTAGTAAAAGTATTACAGTACAATGAATTGCACATTTCTAATTGTAGTAAAAGTATTACAGTACAATGAATTGCACATTTCTAATTGTAGTAAAAGTATTACAGTACAATGAATTGCACATTTCTAATTGTAGTAAAAGTATTACAGTACAATGAATTGCACATTTCTAATTGTAGTAAAAGTATTACAGTACAATGAATTGCACATTTCTAATTGTAGTAAAAGTATTACAGTACAATGAATTGCACATTTCTAATTGTAGTAAAAGTATTACAGTACAATGAATTGCACATTTCTAATTGTAGTAAAAGTATTACAGTACAATGAATTGCACATTTCTAATTGTAGTAAAAGTATTACAGTACAATGAATTGCACATTTATAATTGTAGTAAAAGTATTACAGTACAATGAATTGCACATTTCTAATTGTAGTAAAAGTATTACAGTACAATGAATTGCACATTTATAATTGTAGTAAAAGTATTACAGTACAATGAATTGCACATTTTTAATTGTAGTAAAAGTATTACAGTACAATGAATTGCACATTTATAATTGTAGTAAAAGTATTACAGTACAATGAATTGCACATTTATAATTGTAGTAAAAGTATTACAGTACAATGAATTGCACATTTATAATTGTAGTAAAAGTATTACAGTACAATGAATTGCACATTTATAATTGTAGTAAAAGTATTACAGTACAATGAATTGCACATTTCCATCACTGCAATAATAATTTCCACAGTTTCTCTAACACTAAAGATTGCAATAAACTGCAAACACAAACTGCATATTTGGCATGCTAATAGTGTTTCTATTGTACTTGCAGGATAATTGTCACTTTTGATTTTTTTTATATACAGTATATGTACAGTATATATATTTATTATTGCCAGTTCTGTACACTGTTTGAATCTTTTATAAGAGTTAGAAAAGTTCTGTGTTCCTCAAAACTTTTCCCATATCTGGGTCGTTTTCTCTCCTCACAGCTGTTTCTAGCAGTCTCTCACTTCCACTTGGAGAGTTAGTGCAAGAAAGAGAGATTTTGATGATTTTCAGTTGAACGCTGCTCCTCGTGTTTACATGCTGCAGATGTCCAGATTACTGTTAAACATCTGCTGCCTCTGTCCCAGACAATCTGCCCTTCAGCCAGTAAATAAAACCAGCTTTGCTTTATCGACCAGGGAAAGACAGGAAGGAAGAAAACATTCTATTTGGTTCAACAATGTTCAGTCAGGTCGTCTGGACTCTTTCTTTTTCTTTTTTTTCCCCTGAGATGTTTCGTCCTTCATCTGATGGATTCTTCAATCTGAGTCCCACAAATGCCACACTCCCATAGTGGGGAACAAACTGTTTGCTGGTGATTAGATGCCCCTCCGTCAACTCCTCTGAAGCAGCCATGCCAAAGTGGTTCAAAACACCAAAGTCCTTTGGGTGAAGGACAAAACATCTCAGATGAAAAACTAACAATAAACCGTCCAGATGACCTGACTGAACATTGCTGAGTTTTTACTTTTATTTTTTATTGAGCATGAACTTTGGTGTTTCGTTCTTTTTGTCCTGATTGGCTTCTTTCTGTTCTGTTCAGGTTTCAAGAGAAATGAGGAGATGAGAGCGATGGAGGTGCTTCCCATCCTCAAAGAGAAAGTAGCCTTCCTGTCAGGTGAGTGTTTGTCTGGACATGAAGTTCACTGTGGACACTTGGTTGCATCTTCCCTGCTAAGTGCTTCATCTGTCTTCACACACATGCAGTGTGTGCACATAATAACAGGCTGTTTACTCCAGCTGTAGAAACTCAGGGGGGTCAGGCTGAGGCCCAGACACTTAGCCCTTGACCCATCTTCAAACCCTTTCATGTGCACAGTGACTCACACACTGATGCACATTGCGTAACCAGTGTCAACAGGACTGCAAAATGCAGAGCTGCAGCTGCCGATGTGCCTTTGCTCAGCCACGTCTGACACACACACATGCACGCACACACGCACGCACACACGCACGCAGACAGGCTTGAGTTGTGCCAGAGAAAACTCACAGTGAGCTGAGCCGCAGATACAAACTGCCAAGAACATCCAGCAGGGTTGTTTGTACAATGTGCAAAAACACTATTCATCCTGTGTGTGTGTGTGTGTGCATCAGAATGCCACGCCACAGGAAACACTCGTGCAGACGACGTGCGTGCACGAGAAGTGAATGAGCGTGTGTTTATTGGTGTGTCCTCTTCTGGTCCTTCCATGTGTGCTGTGAAGGTCACAGCTAAAAACTCCAGTGATGAGAACAATGACTCGGACAAATAAACGTGCGATGGAGAGAGGGGGATGCAGGGCGGCGTTGCCATGGAGATGACTTGCTGTCAGCTGCCTAGTCGCTGGCTGGGTAATTGGCTTCAAAATGGTCTAGAGATGGGGGTGCTGGTGAAGAGGAGGGTAAATGAACTAAGCCTATTATCCCGACTCTGGCCCCGTAATAAAACAGCCGTGTCTCATGTTTCCCTGCGACCACGTGAACGTAGATGTTCCCCCGGTGGAGCCTGCAGGCACACACAACCCCGACTGAACTCACTCATTTGTGGGTTGAGTGCAGTCAGCTTGTGTTTACTAGTTCCCACAAGAGGAAAGAAACTCTGCAGGGTGTTGGGATGAAACTCATCACTCAGTGACTACAACTGTGTACAATAACAAGTCAATATTCAGGAGCTTATTTTACATCCTGAGGACTTTTAAAGGCAGAAATATTCTTATGGATTCATAAGGTGGTGTACTTTTAGACCATATAAATAACATATCTTTTTGTTTTTCAAGGTTTGGCTTTTTTATATTACAACATTTTCTCTTCATACCATCACGCTGAGACATATTTATTTCTGTCTGACTCTGACATGTACAGTCACAGCAAAAAAGAGAGTCCACCCTCTTTCACCTCTATGGTTTTTATAACCACATGACTATAAAAGATTATCGAGTTATAAAATTATTCAAATCTAACCTCAAGTGTAGAAGAACAGCAGATTCCACCATGCCATTATTTATTGAACTAAACTAAAGCCAAACTCAAAAGCTGTGCAGAAAAACTAAGTCCACACTCGCTGCTTCCAAAGGTTTAAAGAGACTCAGTAGCAGCTGATTACATGTATTGACAGGATTCCCAGTGACTCGGGAAATCAGGGAAAAACTGGAAAATGTTTAATATTTTTCAGTCAGGGAATTTGAGAAAAATATAAAAAATCTGGGAAGATATTTGAGAGTTTGACATGTACATGTATTAATGTCTAACTTCTGCTTCTACAGTGTACATAGTACCGGTACATGTATTCTTACTGATGGACTATGGTGGCTTTTTAGTTTTGATGTTATACAGTATAATTAATTAGAGCCTGGCCAATAAGGAAATTTTGGCTATCGCCAATACCGATATTGGGAGGGTTGGCTAATGCCGGTAATTGATACAGTATATTAATTTAGCAGCATATTTTTAAACGTTGTCCACCCCCAAGAGTGTAAGTAAACAGCTCCTTTTAAACCTGTTTAACACTCCAAGTCTTGAAACTGTCTGCCTAACGTACGTTCACATTGTCTATCCTCCACGATAAAGTTATTAAGTGTGTTACAAAAATATTAATGAAACTGAAACGTCCTTCCATGTTCATTGTTTAAACAGCCATGTATGGTGAAGGTCTAATTAGTGTTGACTGCAGCAGAATTTATTTTCTTTGCAGAGAAGTAAAGATTTCAGACAAACAGTGCATTTCACTGAGGATGACAAAGATAACGTTACTAACACTAGGGGTGCGAATCTCAGTGTCTGGAGAATCGATTCGATTCCGATTTTTGATGCACCGATTCGATTAAAAATTGATTTTCAATTCTAAAACGATTTTCGATTCTGAAACAATTTTCAATTGAAATCATGAAAAGATTAAACAATAATGTAAACAAGTAAAACATTTATTTAAAGCAATAATGTATGCTTGTAGCAAACATTAATAATGTCAAATAATACAGTATAAATACAGCAGGCTGAATTGTGAGCAGATGGGTAAATGA
Organism: Garcialebias charrua; assembly: GCA_038048925.1. Taxonomy (NCBI): domain Eukaryota; kingdom Metazoa; phylum Chordata; class Actinopteri; order Cyprinodontiformes; family Rivulidae; genus Garcialebias; species Garcialebias charrua. The sequence goes on along the minus strand of JBBPBX010001508.1, from coordinate 75,621 downwards.
ATAGAATGCAGCAGCTTTACTCGGGTCCCGGATGTCACTGATATGTCTCCAGTCCATCACAAATAATTCAAAATACAAATGTAAACAAAGATTTCAGCCTACTGTATTGCATAAACATTTAACTCAAAATAAAATAGACTGCAAAATCATATTGCATTCATCCATGTTTCAAATGTGTATGGATGGATTTTGTTTAAAAGATTAGTTTGGTAAATCTTTTCAACAAAAGCCATCTATCCATCATCCAAAAAAGCTAAGTCTGGTCCTCTGGACATTCAAAAAACAAAACGAAACAAAGCAACAAAAAAAAAACCTGTAGAAACGTTTCGTCTTTCGTCCGAGAGACTTCCTCAGTCTGAGCTGCTGTGTTCAGCTCAGTCTTATAAATAGCACCCTCCCACAGTGGATCAACCAGTTGGCTGATGACAGCCGAAACCAGCTGCTCACATGATCGGGCGGCCGTGGCGTAGTGGTAATGGCAGTCGTCCCCCGATCGGAAGGTTGGCGGTTCGAATCCCGGTTCCCCACACCATGTGTCGTTGTGTCCTTGGGCAAGACACTTAACCCCGAGTTGCTCCCGGTAGGTCTGGAAAGCACCTTGCATGGTACAGGTAGTCCCCGATTTACGAGCGAGATCCGTTACAACGAGGCGCTCGTAAACCGGAAATCTCGTAATTTGGAACGGCCGCCATTTCTCTCGTAAATCCGGAATTTCGCTCGTAAATTGGAACGGTTTTCGCTAGCGCGACTACAAACACTCTATTTTCATCCAAAAACTGCTTATGAGTGCATAAAAATGATCGGAAACGTGTGTCCATATGCTTAGCTAACTAACTGTGGTGAAAAAACACATGAAAACTCAGTATTTTTTTCGTTTTTTCCAAAAATTCGCAGCTCGTAAGTCTGGAACCTCGCAGATCAGAGCGCTCGTAAATCGGGGACTACCTGTATCTGCCGCTACCGGTGTATGAATGTGTGCATTCAATGTGTGTAGCACTTTGAGATTTTCACTAATGAAAAGTGCGTTATAAATTGAATTCATTATTATTATTATTATTATTATCATTATGATCAAGGAGGACCATCAGCCTGACGAGGGATCGTTAGCACCATGATGGTTGTTTGCTATTCACAGAGGGCTGACTGATACTAGCAATAACAGCATTGTAAGAGGAGGACAGTTGAACCCGGAGGCCTCCACCTCTGTTTAATGATGGACGGTTTCTTTTCACAAAGATGGCCTCCTTTACTCCTCTCTCAAACCATCGTTCCTCTCTATCAAGGATGTGAACATCTTCATCCCTGAAAGAGTGACCGTGTATGACCGTGTATGACCGGTATGTCTCTATCAAGGATGTGAACATCCTTGATAGAGACATACCTGGATTATTGAGCATGCATCAGGGTATCTATCCATCATCTTTACCCGCTTTATCCTTATCGGGTCCTGGAGGTCACTGGTTCGGGTCAGATTTCTTCTTCTTTCTGCCACCTTTCATTTTATGTATTCTTTTATATACTATGAGATATGGTTTTATTTTCTTTATCTTTTGGGTTTTAATGTAAAAAAAAAAAAAAAAAAAATCGATTTTGGGGCTTTTAGAATCGATTCTGAATCGCCAGGACTAAGAATCTAGATTTTTTTTT
>JBBPBX010001508.1:22925-68281 GCA_038048925.1 Garcialebias charrua | reverse complement strand
GGACTATTGAGTGCACCCAAATATAAACCGCGCCCACTAAATAAATAATAATAATAATAAATTGTACATATAAACACCCCACTTGTTTATAAGCCCCGGGTGTCCATGTTGTAACGAGATATTTACACAGAAAGACTTTTTAAACTTTTATTTAAATACGTACAGTAAATGTTTTTTTTCTGAACAGTGCCTGTAACATCCACTAGTTAAAAAAAAACAACGGTAGCCTACCAGGAAGTCATTGATCTCTATCTTCATCTTTCTCCTGCGCACTAAAACCACTGAAGTCGTCTTCAGAGTCAGAATTAAACGGCCTCAGAAAAACTTCATCACACGTCCTCGGTCTCTCTTTTGTTGTTGCTCTCAACGTCACTTTTGTCTTGAGCCAAATTCGTCCTTGAGCTTGTGCTGTGTTCTTCATCACGCAGCAGCCTTTCGAAACCCGTTGGTGGTAGAGGATGTTTTCACACGACTCCACGCTGTCAGGATCCACTGGCAGACTGGAGCAAGAGTTGCTTTTCCCATGAGGCCAGTTTTGGCCTAGCTTACGAGCAGCAGCTCTATTTCCTTCTTGGACAGCCCGATCAGTTGCCTTTAATGGAGAGGAGACGTCCGCCTTTGAGAAGAGCAAGTGCTGAATTTTGTCTGACGATTTCATTCATTCTGACATGGAAAATATTGAACACTACCATTTTCAGACACAAGAGGGCCCTCGAGCAATATGGTAAGCCTAGTGTCTCATTAAATTACACCTAAGCCTCAAATTTCCGCCTGGCATTTTTTACTAGTTTTTCACTAGAAAATAGGAAGAAAATGTCCTATGGCCCAGTGCTTCAGCACATTTTTCCAGAATATGTAGAACTTTCAATATCTGGCATTGTTTTACATTATACTTGATACTAAACCACTATTAAAACTGTTTAATATCACTAAAAAACAAAAAACGAAAATATATTTTAGTGATTTTATGCAAATAAAAATTTGCATTTGTACATGAAGTACAGATTTTGCATCACAAATTAACAATTTCAACACTATAGAACACATTTACAATGTTTTTTTTATTCCCACATATTTTTACAAACAAGAAACAGACTAACAATTCTAACTATTTACAGGCGATTTTTCCCCTCCCCCATTTCTTATTATTGTCCTGAGCCTTTGTTTGTATTCCCTGAAGCAGTTTCTCTCCAGCTGAGGCACAAGCCCACATCACAGGCCTCACAACTCCAGGCTGTGCTTTTCTTATTCAGTGCTTGCAGCGCCGCCTTCCCATGCTTGCTCTCTGAGACATTGCCTGATCATTGCTGCATGGGGCTGGAGATGGTCTACAGGTTCCTTTTTGTGGCTCATTTCGAAGAGGAACACCTAGGAGGTGTGCTGCCAGCTCTTCTTGGAATCTCTGGTCATCATCTTACTTCTCATAGTGACACACTGGTCCTTGTGTATCAGGAATGAGTTGGTCACAGCAATGTGGTGTGGTGCTGTTGTATTGAGACTTTCATATATAGTGCACTTCTACACAGACAAAGTACAAACTGATGATTAGAATATCTTATAGACTTGATAAACTATTCTAAAATCAACATAAAATAAAACTATAAATACATCCTATTATGTGTACCCAGTAAAAACTATTATCCACAAGTAACAAGCGAGCCTCATTCATTCAGAAATAAAATTCAAAAAGTTATTAGATCAAATGTTTTTTCAGCTTTTTCTTCAGAAGAACAAAAAGAAACTTCTCCAAATCATCTAGGAATCTCCTTATTGTCTTTTTATTCCTTGAAAAACATTAGTTTTGACATAGTTTCTGCTCTGCTGCTCATGTTTGCCTGCTCACGCTGCATTCCTTTCTGCTGAAGACAAAAGCCTCGCTTTCCCCAGCGCTGCAGCCGGGAGAGAGTGATTACCGTAACTGTAGCAAAAACAGCATAAAAGCGCACTCTTTTTTCTTTCAAACACCGTTTAAATTTTTCTGATAGCGCAAACGGTTGCAGAGTTACGGCAATGTAAAAATAGCTTGTGAAAACGTATCGTCGACGATACGTTCGGTTAATAGGTAAGAGTGGCTATTGATGAGAGACTTGGATTGCCATACCAAGCCACCTTCGTCTTGCTCCTGAACTCCTGGAGCAAATGTCAAATTAGCTGCATTTTGAGGAGCCGCCCAGGCGAAATGCAGCTGATTTGACCATCAAAGTGCATTTATTAAGGAAAAGTTTAACTGAGACACACCTTTACTATAATTTCAGGCAAACAAATAATTGTTTTTAAGTGTTAATCTTTTTAAAATCTTGTTAAAGTCCTCCCGTGCACGCTCCCGCGGCTGCCATTTGGCAGCCAATCAATTTTTGGCACAACACCAGCCCACATTTCCGGGTTGTCAGCAGTGATGCATAATAGATGTGGCTTATACGGCGGTGCAACGTGCACGGCGACAAGTACAGTAAAGGTTTTGGTGGCATGAAGCTCTTTGGCTCATCCAAAACAAAACAATAATATCCATAAATTAGCGACAGCATTGTATAAGCCGCTGTGTTCAAAACATGTGGAAAAAAAATTGCTGTTTATAGTCTGGAAATTACGGTATTTGTGTTATTTTCCTAATTGATTTTTTGTGTTCCTCCCTCAGGTGGACGAGACCGACGCGGTGGCCCAGTATTAACGTTTCCCTCACGCAGCAACCACGACAGAATACGAGCAGATGACCTGAGGAGACTGATCGCCTACCTCGCCGGGATTCCCAGGTGACACTCAGAGTTGCCTCTGCTCTATGATGTGCACGAGCACCGCTTTATCCCCCCCACCCCCCTTTTTATAATAAATGAAGCAAACTGTGCAAAGGACACGTAGCAACTGGATGACCCTGTAGAGGCAAACACGTGATGGAGAGGATGGAGCACGTGAGCATCAAGGCAGAAGCAGTTTGCTCACCGCAGCTCCTTGGCTGCTACAAGTCAGTGTTGAGATGCAGAGATGCTCCGACCGAAGGGTGGGGTAGGTGGAGGGAGGAGCTCCTGCCATAAATCACTAATCAAATGACAGAAGGAGAGAGAGAGGTATCAGTGGAGAGAAAGAAGCAGGAAGGGAGGGTTGGAGCGGACAGAATCTGAGCGCGCATGTGTGGGGAGGTGTGTGTGTGTGAGCGGGGAGCGAGCCTTCGTGTGTGTGTGAAAGCAAAACAAAGTGTCGCAGTAGCTGAGGCGGTGCAGCAGCAGCAGCGGTTCCTGTTGGCGAGGAGCTCCTCACCTCTCAGGTGAAAACAGCGTCCAAACCTCTCCGGTTATTCCCCGTAAACCTGCCTCTCTTCTTCCTGTCTCTGAGCGTCCCTCTGTCTCTGAGCGTCCCTCTGTCTCTGAGCGTCCCTCTGTCTCTGAGCGTCCCTCTGTCTCTGAGCGTCCCTCTGTCTCTGAGCGTCCCTCTGTCTCTGAGCGTCCCTCTGTCTCTGAGCGTCCCTCTGTCTCTGAGCGTCCCTCTGTCTCTGAGCGTCCCTCTGTCTCTGAGCGTCCCTCTGTCTCTGAGCGTCCCTCTGTCTCTGAGCGTCCCTCTGTCTCTGAGCGTCCCTCTGTCTCTGAGCGTCCCTCTGTCTCTGAGCGTCCCTCTGTCTCTGAGCGTCCCTCTGTCTCTGAGCGTCCCTCTGTCTCTGAGCGTCCCTCTGTCTCTGAGCGTCCCTCTGTCTCTGAGCGTCCCTCTGTCTCTGAGCGTCCCTCTGTCTCTGAGCGTCCCTCTGTCTCTGAGCGTCCCTCTGTCTCTGAGCGTCCCTCTGTCTCTGAGCGTCCCTCTGTCTCTGAGCGTCCCTCTGTCTCTGAGCGTCCCTCTGTCTCTGAGCGTCCCTCTGTCTCTGAGCGTCCCTCTGTCTCTGAGCGTCCCTCTGTCTCTGAGCGTCCCTCTGTCTCTGAGCGTCCCTCTGTCTCTGAGCGTCCCTCTGTCTCTGAGCGTCCCTCTGTCTCTGAGCGTCCCTCTGTCTCTGAGCGTCCCTCTGTCTCTGAGCGTCCCTCTGTCTCTGAGCGTCCCTCTGTCTCTGAGCGTCCCTCTGTCTCTGAGCGTCCCTCTGTCTCTGAGCGTCCCTCTGTCTCTGAGCGTCCCTCTGTCTCTGAGCGTCCCTCTGTCTCTGAGCGTCCCTCTGTCTCTGAGCGTCCCTCTGTCTCTGAGCGTCCCTCTGTCTCTGAGCGTCCCTCTGTCTCTGAGCGTCCCTCTGTCTCTGAGCGTCCCTCTGTCTCTGAGCGTCCCTCTGTCTCTGAGCGTCCCTCTGTCTCTGAGCGTCCCTCTGTCTCTGAGCGTCCCTCTGTCTCTGAGCGTCCCTCTGTCTCTGAGCGTCCCTCTGTCTCTGAGCGTCCCTCTGTCTCTGAGCGTCCCTCTGTCTCTGAGCGTCCCTCTGTCTCTGAGCGTCCCTCTGTCTCTGAGCGTCCCTCTGTCTCTGAGCGTCCCTCTGTCTCTGAGCGTCCCTCTGTCTCTGAGCGTCCCTCTGTCTCTGAGCGTCCCTCTGTCTCTGAGCGTCCCTCTGTCTCTGAGCGTCCCTCTGTCTCTGAGCGTCCCTCTGTCTCTGAGCGTCCCTCTGTCTCTGAGCGTCCCTCTGTCTCGAGCGTCCCTCTGTCTCTGAGCGTCCCTCTGTCTCTGAGCGTCCCTCTGTCTCTGAGCGTCCCTCTGTCTCTGAGCGTCCCTCTGTCTCTGAGCGTCCCTCTGTCTCTGAGCGTCCCTCTGTCTCTGAGCGTCCCTCTGTCTCTGAGCGTCCCTCTGTCTCTGAGCGTCCCTCTGTCTCTGAGCGTCCCTCTGTCTCTGAGCGTCCCTCTGTCTCTGAGCGTCCCTCTGTCTCTGAGCGTCCCTCTGTCTCTGAGCGTCCCTCTGTCTCTGAGCGTCCCTCTGTCTCGAGCGTCCCTCTGTCTCTGAGCGTCCCTCTGTCTCTGAGCGTCCCTCTGTCTCTGAGCGTCCCTCTGTCTCTGAGCGTCCCTCTGTCTCTGAGCGTCCCTCTGTCTCTGAGCGTCCCTCTGTCTCTGAGCGTCCCTCTGTCTCTGAGCGTCCCTCTGTCTCTGAGCGTCCCTCTGTCTCTGAGCGTCCCTCTGTCTCTGAGCGTCCCTCTGTCTCTGAGCGTCCCTCTGTCTCTGAGCGTCCCTCTGTCTCTGAGCGTCCCTCTGTCTCTGAGCGTCCCTCTGTCTCTGAGCGTCCCTCTGTCTCTGAGCGTCCCTCTGTCTCTGAGCGTCCCTCTGTCTCTGAGCGTCCCTCTGTCTCTGAGCGTCCCTCTGTCTCTGAGCGTCCCTCTGTCTCTGAGCGTCCCTCTGTCTCTGAGCGTCCCTCTGTCTCTGAGCGTCCCTCTGTCTCTGAGCGTCCCTCTGTCTCTGAGCGTCCCTCTGTCTCTGAGCGTCCCTCTGTCTCTGAGCGTCCCTCTGTCTCTGAGCGTCCCTCTGTCTCTGAGCGTCCCTCTGTCTCTGAGCGTCCCTCTGTCTCTGAGCGTCCCTCTGTCTCTGAGCGTCCCTCTGTCTCTGAGCGTCCCTCTGTCTCTGAGCGTCCCTCTGTCTCTGAGCGTCCCTCTGTCTCTGAGCGTCCCTCTGTCTCTGAGCGTCCCTCTGTCTCTGAGCGTCCCTCTGTCTCTGAGCGTCCCTCTGTCTCTGAGCGTCCCTCTGTCTCTGAGCGTCCCTCTGTCTCTGAGCGTCCCTCTGTCTCTGAGCGTCCCTCTGTCTCTGAGCGTCCCTCTGTCTCTGAGCGTCCCTCTGTCTCTGAGCGTCCCTCTGTCTCTGAGCGTCCCTCTGTCTCTGAGCGTCCCTCTGTCTCTGAGCGTCCCTCTGTCTCTGAGCGTCCCTCTGTCTCTGAGCGTCCCTCTGTCTCTGAGCGTCCCTCTGTCTCTGAGCGTCCCTCTGTCTCTGAGCGTCCCTCTGTCTCTGAGCGTCCCTCTGTCTCTGAGCGTCCCTCTGTCTCTGAGCGTCCCTCTGTCTCTGAGCGTCCCTCTGTCTCTGAGCGTCCCTCTGTCTCTGAGTGTCCCTCTGTCTCTGTCTCCTCTTTATTTTGTTGGTCTTCTTTTAACTTCCTACTGTCTTTGTCAAACTTGTCATATTGTTCACATTTGGTTTTATTTGTGTTTTGTGACTCGCGCTGCTTTATTTGTGTGTGGGGGGTAGTAACATCTGGAGCTGGCCGGCTGCTGACTGACAGGCTGTTTGATGGAGGGAGCAGGTCTGGGGTCAGGATGGAGGATGTAGTGAGGTGCAGTGATAGAGGGTGATGTGATGTGAGAATAGAGTGATCAGAGTCAAACATCATGGAGGAATTCCTGTAAAAGACAAAATGTTCAAAGATGGAAATGAGCCGTGTGTTTGTGCGTTCAGTCATTTTTAGTTGTTAACGTGCATCAACAAACTGATCGCTTCTTGAATAATAAATGAAACGTTTCTTTTGGAGGGACGATTTGAGCTACTTGGAGCAGATCTGCGTTGCAGGGTTTGTGCACATGTCCAGGCAGGGGAATAGGGTTGCATGTGCACAAATGTGCTGATGTGTGTTTTTATGTGAAAGCACATTTGCTCCTCATTTGTCACAGGTTTGTGTGTGCGTGCGTGCGTGCACGTGTGTTGGAGTGCGTGGGTGGATGTGTGTTAGCTGCGTAGGCGTCTCACAGTATAGAAAATGCGTCATCTCACTATACGTTCTTCCATCCCCACCTCTCGTGTCCTTCCCCTCTCCCCTCCATCGTTCCTCTCTCATTGTGTCTTCCTCTTTAAATTAAACTCTCAATCCCTCCCGCTCTTTTGATTCCTCCCGCTGACCTCCATCTCCACCCGTCCCAGCGAGGAGGTGTGTAAGCATGGCTTCACGGTCATCGTTGACATGCGTGGCTCCAAGTGGGACAGCATCAAGCCTTTGCTGAAGATCCTGCAGGAGTCCTTCCCGTCCTGCATCCACGTAGCCCTCATCATCAAACCGGATAACTTCTGGCAGAAGCAGAGGACCAACTTCGGCAGCTCGAAGTTTGAATTCGAGGTAGGATTGAACTCCTTCAACATGTCTTATTAACATGTAAGACATTCATGGATTACATAAGTGGAGTGAGCAGATAGAAGAGCTGCAGCTCTATTCTTTCATTATTTTAGTAACATGTCATAAAAGTAGCTAACAACCACTATAGCTGCTGTTGTAGGTAGTGCTGTGCGATATGACGATATATATCGTGGGGACGATAGAAACGTCTCTATCGTGATAAATAAGAATTAAAAAATAACTGTCGCAAAGAAGCTTCATATTGTGGTTTTGCGAGATGACGGCGCTGCTTTATAATAATAATAATAATTAATTCAATTTATAACGCACTTTTCATTACTGAAAATCTCAAAGTGCTACATATATTGAATGCTACACACATTCATAAACCGGTGGTGGCAGACTACCATGCAAGGTGCTTTCCAGTCCCACCGGGAGCAACTCAGGGTTAAGTGTCTTGCCCAAGGACACAACGACACATTATGTTTGACGCACGCGCGGGTTTGCGACACATGCTTTACGTTGTTAAACTCGAGAGCAATGGAGACTCAGGGGCATGAAGCCGGTGTCTCAACAAGGAGAAACAGCTGCACAGGTAGCCCGAGGAAGAACTTTTACCAAAAAGAGGGGGAAGCTCACCTTGTTAGCTTCCATTATTTCGCTCCGCTGAAACTCGGAGACAAAATGGGTCCAGAGGACACGAACCCAGAGTCCAACCGAGTCCGAACTCGGGTCCAGTTAACCAATACAAAACAGACCAGAGACACAACAGAACCGCAATCAAACGCAACGTTTTCTCTTTTCTGTTTCTTGCCTTGTTTACTCCAGCTTCCAGAGCGGATTTCTTCTTCGTGGGTTTTATTAGCAGCCGTTGTTTTACCGCCACCTGCAGGAAAAATTTGGACCAAAGTAGAAACTCCTTTTCTACTTTGGTCCAAATTTCCTTGTTCTTTTTGTTCACATTCTTATAATTGTAACTGTATCTGTAGTAAAAAAAATAAAAAAAAAAAAAAACTTTGGTCCAAATTTTTCCTGTACATACACACACACACATCGTGTTGTATATATTGTGATATATCGTTATTGTGATATAAAAAAGTCCATATCGTGATATATGATTTTTTTCCATATCGCCCAGCACTAGTTGTAGGTGTGCACACCACCAGCTTGTTGTCAGCTAAACGATACATGTCTTCATGTTCAGCCGTAATAAACCCATCACTGTGACGAGCGTTTGTGACACCGTCAGTCGAGCAGTGAACCATCTCGTGTCATGAAGTGGTCTCAGAGCAGGTGTTTAGGTGCTCTGGCTTCTTATCAGTCATGTGTTCCTAAAGTCTCTGGAGTTATCCCTCTGATCAGGACTAACCAGCAGCCTTGATCCCAGTTTGAGAGTTTTCTTGAATACCCCTGCATAACATTAGACTCTTTCTGAGTGGTTTTCACTGATGTAAGCTTTGTGAGTGTGGACGTTACTTTGATTGCTCACATGTCCATAAACAAGCAGGTTCAATGCAGTCTGATGACATCATATTGATTATCTGGTTGCAAGAGTAGCCATCGGGAGAGTGCAATTATCCTCAAGCTGCACTGCCGAGCCACACAAGCATTGATTATGGTATATATGTTCCGTGCACAAATGCCCTAGTTAGAAATATTGAAAAAATTGATATTCAGGAGTGTATTATAATCATATCTTTATATTGTTCAGCATTTGAGCATCCTAATGCTTACGATCCTGAAACATGTAGCAATGTAAAATGATTTAAAGGGAACAGAGATGTGTTGCAACTGAAATGAATTCTGCAAACACACAAACATGTTTGTGAAATCAGACAAGAAGCTTCTGGAGAACTACAAGAAACATTTCTCACAGCGTGTACTGCTGAAAATGACATCCAGTCCTGTTATTTGTCTCTGTAGTGCTTTGGTCCCTCTGAAACTGAATAGAGCTCATTGATCTTTTTACAGTTACTGTTGTAAAATCTGGCACCGCACCCCCAAATAATTCCATAACTATGTCGTTTGCACCTGTTTCTCATTGACCGTTGTATACAAACGTTTTTGTAAAGTAGTGTTATTAGTATTTTATGTGGCGGCACGGTGGCACTAACTGCCACCTCTCGGCGAGAAAGTTGCCGGGTCGAATCCCAGCTGGGGGGCCTTTCTGAGTGGAGTTTGCATGTTCTCTCTGTGCATGTGTGGGTTTTCTCCAGGTACTCCAGTTTCCTCCCACAGACTAAAAACATGCATGTTAGACTGACTGGTAACTCTAAATTGTCTCTAGGTGAGTGAGAGAGTGAATGGTTGTTTGTCTCTATGTGTCCATGTGATGGACTGGAGACATGTCCAGGGTGTCCCCCACATCTCTCATAGTGACTGCTGTGTTGATATGGTAACAAGTGACCCCCACGCCCTGAAAAGGAAGAAGTGGGTAAATGGATGGATGGATGGCATGAAACTATTTAGACCACAAAGCATCACAAAATTCTGACTTTGAGCATGTGCACCTGTAACCATAAAAAGACCAATTATTATTTGGTCTTTAAAGGGACAGTTCAGCTATTTTTACAGTTGGGCTCTTTGGAAAAGATGTGCAGGATTATTTTGTCACCTGTTGTCGACAGCTCACTGAAGGCGTTTCAGTTTGGAAAAATAAAGTTGACCTTTGATAAGGACTGCTCTGACGGTAGCTAAGAAGTGGAAAGTGTCGTTCTAAAACAAGTCCTAAAAAAAATAAAAAATCAAAGCTGTTTTATAATTGTTCATCTTTATCAATTTTGTATTTCAACGGTGATTACATACAATTTAGTGGTGGCGTTTATGTTTTCTAAATAACTGTAAATGTGAACTCGAGGTGACTGAAAATGTTCATACTAGCACGGTAAGTGTTACTACGGTACTCAGTCTGCAGGCGAACATTTAGTCAAAGAGCGTCTCTGAAGGATCCACTCCTGGTAAACTTGAATGAAAACCTAAAAAGACGAGTGTCTCTGTCCACACTCAGCAGAAAATTGGGAGCGAAAACACAGTAAACTGAATTGAAGCTCAGTTTTGATTGTTGTTGATAAATCTCTGGGTCCAGGGAGAGGAATCAGACTTGCTCACTAATGGAGTTTCTTGAACGTGGCTGCATCAGTGTTCCCCCACGGTGCAGTGGAAGCCGCCGTGCTTCTTCATCTGAGAACAACAGTGCGTCTCTGCATTGTTCTGGTCTACACACGAACCCCATCCCAGCTATCACTTCCACTCCATCCTTCTCTGGCCATGTGTGTGGGGGTGTTGTGCGGAGGTGGCTCCACAGAAACACACAGGCAGCGAAACCAAGCAAGAAGACGTTTCCTCTGAGAAATTATTTTGTAATGTGCCATTGGAGAGGTTTTCAGTTGGTTGAGATCAGGTATTAGAATAAAAACATATTCCATGCACATAAGCGTTCACTTTCTTAATGTTATCTATTTGCTCTTTATCAAAGAGTGTTTTAGCCTCAGAGCTGCTTTTAGCAGAATCAAAAATGTGAGTTTAAAACGCCCTGCTGATGTATTGTCAGTTATTATACTTATTGCAAAGCTTTCACTAAAAGTCACATTTACATTTTGTTCTCAGTGGGCATGAGGGATCCAGAGTTTGAGAACAAAAATATTCTGCCGTATTTACAAATTGCAAAGAATCTAAAAGACTGGATAAACAAATTGAACAACTGTCCCTGAAATAACTTGAAACTGATAAAGGTTCAACAGCATCCTTTATTGTGTTTCATATTTAACACGTCAGACTTTGCTCTTCAACATTTCATCAGTTCAGACTCAGAATAAGCTTTATTATCATTGTACAGAGATGCAGTGAGATTATGTTCGTACAGTCTTCTGAAAGATGAGCAGAGTGCATGTTGCTGCTTCTACAGGAGTGCAGCCTCTTTTATCAGAATACTTTTTAGATAGAAAAAGGTAAAAGGCCATGAGGATGGAATAGTGGTATTACAAAAAAAGATCTCTTCTCATCTTGTCCTTATCAGGACACGATGTAAGACATCAAAAAAACTCTGCCAGCAAGAACATTTATAAACACATTACATATGCATTTGACATCAACATGTTGGGATTTGTCCATGAAGCACTTCCAGATAGGCCATAGTCCTGATAAGATGTTGGTCAGCCCGCAGTTCTGATAAGCCTGCACAGATGTTCCCAGGTGGTTGTGATTGAAAAAGCTTTTCCTTTCCATGTACAGTACCAGGAGATATTTGATAGTTGGCCTGCTTTCGAGGCCAAATGAGGGTGTCAGATTCAGATAAGCCACAATTGTTGATTTCTTCAGGCAGACTGTTTTTTTTCCTGTCAGTCTTGAGTCATGCTAGCCTGGTTAAAACCAGACCCTTGTCCTTCACTTCGCTTTGTACTAGGGTCTGGGATTTCTCCCATAGACAACGATTTCTCCGGTAGATTTTTGACCGGACCAATCAGAGAACAGCAGGCAGAGTTTTGAACGACGTCGACTGACGTCGTCAGTTAAAATGGCTGCCGCCACGAAGGAATTTTCATGAAAACAAGGTAAAAAACTATTATTTCTCTGCTGAGAAAAATGCTGGTACTTTCCAGATCCAAAATAGGCAGATTTGTGGGTATTCCACTGATCTGTGCTATGAGCCTCCTTTAAGGTCGTCTCCAACATGCTGACGAGTCCTAGAAATCGCAGGTGACTTGTGGTTCTCACAAATCACTTCCATTTTATGGTTTAACTCGTAAATCAGCTGATTTTGAGCACTCATAGCATGAACCAAACCTTCAAGGCAGCAGCCTGACGAAGGCCAAATTAGCTGCAGCCATCTTCTTTGTATGTTGATAAACCAGGAACCAGCCGATTCCAAAAAGCAGGAAACCTGTTATAATAAATCCAATTACAGTATATGTCTTTGCCATCAACAGCTGGAAGACCAATTAACACTAATTAGGTAAATTATTATGTTATTATTATTATAAATTATTGGGTATAAAAAGAGCTTCTCAGAGTGTCAGTGTCTCTCAGAAGCCAAGATGGTAAGAGGATCACCAATTCCACCATTGTTGTGCAGAAAGATAGTGCAGCAATACCAGAATGGTGTTACCCAGTGTAAAATAGCAAAGACTTTTAAGTTATCATCATCAACCGTGCATAACATCATCAAAAGATTCAGAGAATCTGGAACAATCGCTGTGCGTAAGGGTCAAGGCCGTAAAACTCTACTGGATGCTCGTGATCTCCGGGCCCTTAAACGTCACTGCACCTCAAACAGGAATGCCACTGTCAAGGAAATAACAGAATGGGCTCAGGAATACTTCCAGAAAGCATTGTCAGTGAACACAATCCACCGTGCCATCTGAAACTCTACAGTGCAAAGAGGAAGCCATTTCTAAGCAAGCTCCACAAGCTCAGACGTTTGCACTGGGCCAGGGGTCATTTAAAATGGAGTGTGGCAAAATGGAAGACTGTTCTGTGGTCAGATGAGTCACGATTTGAAGTTCTTTATGGAACACTGGGACGCCATGTCATCCGGACCAGAGAGGACAAGGATAGCCCAAGTTGTTATCAACGCTCCGTTCAGAAGCCTGCATCACTGATGGTATGGGGTTGCATGAGCGCTTGTGGCATGGGCAGCTTGCATGTCTGGAAAGGCACCATTAATGCAGAGAACTATGTTCAGGTTCTAGAACAACATATGCTCCATCTAGACGTCATCTCTTTCAGGGAAGACCCTGCATTTTTCAACAAGATAATGCCAGACCACATTCTGCAGCAATCACAACATCATGGCTACGTAGGAGAAGGATCCGGTACTGAAATGTCCAGCCTGCAGTCCAGATCTTTCACCTATAGAGAACATTTGGTGCATCATAAAGAGGAAGGTGTGACAAAGAAGGCCCAAGACGATTGAACAGTTAGAGGCCTGTATTAGACATGAATGGGAGAGCATTCCTATTTCTAAACTTGAGAAACTGGTCTCCTCTGTCCCCAGACGTCTGTTGAGTGTTGTAAGAAGAAGGGGGGATGCCACACAGTGGTAAAAATGGACTTGTCCCAACTTTTTTGGGATTTGTTGACGCCATGAAATTTTAACATATTTTTCCCTTAAAATGATACATTCTCTCAGTTTAGACTTTTGATCTGTGATTTGTGTTCTATTCTGAATAAAATATTAGATGTTGGCACCTCCACATCATTGCAGTCAGTTTGTATTCACAATTCATTTAGTGTTCCGACTTTTTTGGAATCTGGTCTGTAGTTTGGTAAACTGCTCCAGCTATCTCAGGTTTGAAGGATGGTGTCTCCACCCTGCAGTGTTCAGATCTTTCCATAAACGTTCAATAGGATTAAATCCAGTCTCATAGAGGGCTATTGAAGAAAAGTCCATTGTTGTTTTTTCAGCCAGTCTTAGATGTTTTGGGTTATCTTTCTATAAGCTGTGAGGCTGATCATTCTGACACAGAGCAAGATGTTTCACTCCACGCTGCCTTGATGGTCTTGAGAACTCAACCTGCCCTCCAAAGATTCAAGGTTTGTTGTTCCAGATGCAGCAAAGCCACTCCAAAACAAAACCAAGTGTTTCTCAGTAGATATGATTTTCTTTTCTGCGAAGGCTTCATGTTTCTTTCTGTAAACATGGAGCAGATCTGACTGGTCAAAAAGCTCCAGCTGTTTTAATGCATCGCACAAACCTTTGGGGATTCTCAACGTGCTTTTTGACAAATTCCTCTCTGTCTTTTGAATATTTTCCTGACAGTAGTGGAGTCCATCACAATTCAGAATGTGACGGATGGAAGGTGTGATCAAAAAGTGTCCTAATATATTTTCCGCCGTACACGTCGCACCACCCAATAAGTCGCATCAGTCCAAATATGACTAATAAAGTGGAAAATTTCATAAATGTGTCGCTTTGCCGTATACTTCGCATCTATGTTGTGTTTGTTACGTGTCACCGCTGGCAACGCAGAAATGTGGGCCGGTGTTGTGCCAAAAATCAATTGGCTGCCAAATGGCAGCCGCAGGGCAATGCACGGGACAACTTTAACAAGAATTTAACAAGATAACCACCTGAAAACAATTATTTGTTTGCTCAAAATTATAGTAAAGGTGTGTCTCAGTCTAACTTTTCCTTAATAAATGCACTTTGATGGTCAAATCTGCTGTATTTCAAACGCCGATGCACAGAAGTAGGCGTGTGCACAAGAGGACTCGCTGTGCATTTCTTCAGAATTTAATAAGAGAAGCACCTTAAAGGGGACCTCAGATGTATTTTTTAAATTTTTATGGTATTTCTGTGGGATATCCAGACCCTATTCCTTCAATTTAATGCACAAAATAATTATTAGATAATCAATTATACCCTTTTTAATTCTGCCATTTTTAACTTTCGTTTTGAACGACCGGTTTCTGATAGAAGTTCTGAAGTCCACGCCCTTCAACGATCTGTTTACGCCCTCTGTAACAGCCAGTATCTGTAATGTGTTGTTGTTTTAAAATTAGCTCTTTTTTTATTACTCATTTGACTTACTGTTAGTGCTAGCTTAAGATAACTTACCGAAACCCGTCTGAGCGCGCCGCAATTTGCTGCTCCTTTTAGCATTAGACCTCCCGAATCCGATGCTAATGTTAGCTTGTTCCTCTTCCGGTGTTTGCCAGCTCCGCTCGTTGCACGCGGCGATTTTGGGAGTTATCGCTGTTCCAGTCAAGACAACACAAAGTTCACCAAGTGTCTCCCGTAAATTAATCCATAAGGAGAAGGTCCTCGCTGCTGTGAGGCTGCTGGGACGCTGCAACGAGGCTGTACAATTGAAGCTCCGCTCCATCCGCCAGAAGCAGTGTCCCGTTGCCGCCGGTCCCTATGCCGGGAGTCCGCTCGTTTAATTTTTGCCGGCTGCGCGTTGGGAGCGATCGCAAATACACTAAAAATTGAACTAAAACATAAAAATAACAATTATACTTTATTTATAAAGCCATTTAAAAAAAACACAGCTGCAACAAAGTGCTGTACACATGAAATTAAGAACATATAAACAAAAGATGAGATGAAATCATGAAAAACAACAGTCATGTGTTTAATACAGAAGTGGGTTGAGCCTAACCAGGGGTTGCTAGGTGAGGGGCTGGACTCAGGTTTGAGGTGATTGGCTACGGCTTGTGACGTCAATAACTGCAGGAAGTGTGAATCCAGGTGTATTTATCAAAAATAAATAAATCTACTTAGAGTAAATAAACCACTGGGTGCATTTTTTTGGCACAAGGACTGTTTTTTTATGAAGTAAATACCCAAAGTTGAGTAAAAAAAACATTAAAAAGTGAATTTTGCATCTGTGGTCCCCTTTAAAATATTTATTTGTTTGCTCGACTTTATAGTAAATGTGTCTCTCAGTCTAACTTTTACTTAATCAATGCACTTCAAAGGTCAAATTAGCTAAATTTTTCTGGGGCGCCGCCACAAAATGCAGCTGATTTGACGGTTGCTCCAGGCAAACGACGGTGTCAGACTGTGGCAAGCCGTTTGTGTCATTAACAGTCACTTTTACCTATTGCATGAAACAACGGCATGCCATACTAGTTGACTGCCATCTAGTGGCTGAAAATGGTAGTGTTCAATATTTTCAATCAGAATTAAAGCTGCTATATGTAACTTTTCTAACAATATATTTTTAACATATTTCTTCACTCTGTCACTAGATTGATGTTAGAGAGGTAATCTCTGAAAAAAAAAAAAAAAATATTGTCCCCTTGCTTCTCCAGGTGGTAAATAAGCATTTCTAAAAAGAAAAAGTGACCCGCCATTTTCCAGCCAATAAAAACCGAGCTTGAATTTGAATCAGCCAATAAAAACAGAGCTTGAATTTGAATTTCAACAGACCACAAGGGGGCAGAGCCATATATGGCTCTGAGGGGGAGGGATCAGAATGCGTTGCTTGTTGAAATTTTTTCTAAGTGCTGATGTTCTACAGAAACTGCAGACTGAACCTTTAATGAGAACTGTCATATCTCAGACAAAAATTGGTTTGTAAATATGGGGGGAAAAATCCATAAATATGTTGCTTTGGCGTATGAGTCGCAAGGCATGTAACTTATCCAAAAAAAAAACTGCGACTTATAGGGCAAAAAATATGGTACCTTGATCTTGTTACTTTCATTATTAAAATGTTTTTACTCATTTGATGGATTGAGATTCAGATACCGTGCAGTATCATCAAGAGAGGAACTGCTGGCAAAAAGCAAAGCACAGGGTATGAAAGTAGCATTTAACGGCTTTACATGCCAAAGTTTTAACTCGACCAGCACTAACGTAGCACTAAACTAGCGCTAGGGAAACACTGAGTCCCATAGCAGTGAACCATGATTTAGAGTTCAGCTTGTATGTTTTGGTTGGCTTCCTTGGCTCTTTTTCTACCATCTACACTATGCAACTGATCAACCTGGGGTTACATTTTCTTTTGCATCCACATCCTGGGAGGATGGCTACTGTCCCAGGAACCTTATACTTTTTAGCAACATTGATAGCTGTAGTCAGAGGAACATTGAGATGCTTGGAGATGGTCTTTTAGCCTTTCCTTTTAACATGGGTATCTATAATCTGCACTTTTGCTTTCTCTGCTCCTTATTCAGTGTTGTGCACACATCCATGCCAAAGTACCCAGGGTCTGTTTGTTTCATTTAAATAGGCTGAAAGACTGATGAACAGCTTGAAGGCTCCCGTGATACTAATTAAGGTCAAACACTTAGTTTGAAGCATGACTATAAATGCAAAAATGAAGTGTATTTGAGGGTACCACCAAATCTGTCCATAATGTTGTAGCATATCTGTAAAATAAACAACAAATCATTTCCTCTTACGTTTTTTTGTTTACTCTTTTACTTATTACTCTTATTATTGCTTATTCTTATACTAAAGGAATGCAGATATACATTAGCCAATTGTTTCTAACTAAATCACTTTTCAGGAGAACTGAACAAGCTGACAGCATACCAGCAAATTTATCTACATCTCTATTTGCTTCTTGAGTGACTAACATGAACCTAAATCTCTCCATTAGACCACCATGGTGTCGTTAGAGGGCTTGACGAAAGTCGTGGACCCCTCCCAGCTGACGTCCGACTTCGACGGCAGCCTGGACTACAATCATGAAGAGTGGATTGAGGTGAGCTTGACCCACCCACTTCCCCAAAGTCATAACAGTACTGTGATTTAGTGCCAAATTCTTCAGTCAGTCAGATGCACTATTGGTGACTGAAGAAGAAATGGACCTCCCCTCACTCGAGTGTTTCTCTCTTGTTGTTGCCCAGGTCCGCGTGGCGTTTGAGGAGTTCTCCGGTCATGCCACTCAAATGTTGACTCGACTTGAGGAGATGCAGGAAACCGTGTCAAGGAAGGATTTCCCCAAAGATTTGGAGGGAGCAAGGCGAATGATAGAAGAACACGCCGCACTGAAGAAAAAGATTATAAAAGCACCAATAGAAGAGCTGGATACTGAGGGACAGAGGTAGGAAACAAACCTACTACATGTATTCTAATATAATACTACCACCTTAATGGTGAGTAAGTAAAAGGGGAGACGTCATTCTCTTCAAATTTGAAAGGAATCTCAATAGCCGTGTTTCCATCAAGGTTTCTAGATGCGCATTTTGAAGTATCGCACCAGAAAAGCTGAATGGAAACGGCACGATTCGAAGTAACTTCCTCAAATTCTCCAAAAAGTTGATACGCTCGCTTGAGGTGGTTTTTGGGTTCTTCGAAACAGAGCCGATGCGCAAAACGAGAGATGGAAACAGATTTGCCAACTCAGTTCTGCCGTAGCGAACATTGACGTCACGTGACTTAATCTCCGGACAACATGTAACATCGCTAAAACTAGTTGGCATGACAGAATAAATACAACTTGCCCGATAGCAACACATACCTGAAATATTCTCTCCATTTTGCCAAGATGTGTGGTCGGGTTCTGTTTTCAACCGCTACTTCCTGTTTTACTGTAGACATGCGTAACGCTGACGTCTGACGTAATGCCGCTGACGTCTGATGTAATGAAGCTTTGCGTGGCCTGGTAGATGCGCTTCAAGCCAGTTGATGGAAACACTTCTGATTCGCATTCATTTGTATTTACATTTTTGCAAAATTTCAAAAATTCGCTCAAAATTCGAATTGAAAATAGATGGAAACACGGTTAGTGATGCATTTATTTCAAGTCTGTCAAGGGTAGGGGTATTTCTGTTTATTACAACTAAAAGAGGACTGATAGAAAATTACTTGGACGACAAGTCTTTTTCAGCTGTGCAACTTTGAGTTGTGTCTT
This sequence comes from Garcialebias charrua, assembly GCA_038048925.1. Taxonomy (NCBI): domain Eukaryota; kingdom Metazoa; phylum Chordata; class Actinopteri; order Cyprinodontiformes; family Rivulidae; genus Garcialebias; species Garcialebias charrua. Next base: position 50,006 of record JBBPBX010001508.1, on the reverse strand, counting down.
ACGTGTTTTTCAACTAAGCTAGCGTCGCGCAATACAGGCGCACTAGCTAAAAAGCTAAAGGCAGCTCTTACGCTGAACCTTCACGGCTCAGATGTGTCTCCCCCCCTCCCCGGCTCGAAAACTGACAGTACCCCACCTTGGCACGTTATCTAGGGGAAACACCAAACTGTTGGACTTCTCTGCAAAACTGAACAATGTGAGGTTTCCCAGACATAATAAAAAAAATAAACTGGTGCTGCTGAGTTCTTGTGGCACTTCAGAGTACAGCATAATGACACCAAGAGGCTAACATTGTCTTTAGAAGAATGAAGAACATAAAAAAAAGTATTAAAAAATAGAGGCACATTGTTGAGTCAGATGAAGCAAAGATAGTTTTTATTTTTTTACTCCTAGTTTGAGTGTGAATTGATTCAGTATGTCGTTTCAACAGTAAAACACAGAGTTGTTGTTTTTTTAAATGAATGTTTTATCTGTTTTGAGTTGGGGTTTCTGTGTCATAGTCATAAATATTGTTTATTTTATCTGTTGTGGAAAACATCTTGAATAGCATCATCATCTTGAAGAAACCAGTTACATTTGACAGGATGGGAGAGCTAACGGCTAGTTCAAGCACAGCTAAAGCAAAGTTTATAGCAGCTCCTGCTAATGCTACACACTAATTTAGCATTTCACAGATATTCACCATAAATGCTAGCCTGGCCCTCGCCTTCCTGCACAGCTCCGCTCAATTCTCATTTCCCTTCACTGCACTGTCTGGAACTTCTCTCATAGACAACGATTTCTCCGGTAGATTTTTGACCGGACCAATCAGAGAACAGAAGGGGCGGAGTTTTTGGCCCCTAACCCACGCCCCCACCTGTCCCAGCGCAGCCAGCGAGCAGCCGCATGTTCTCATTCAAAGCGATGCAAAGCGATGCAGGACTGTTTTATATGTGACACAAATTTATTAATTTCCCCTTCTTAATCCCTTATCTGGAGTTTTCTTTTGTTTTTTTTCCCAAAAGTCAAGTAATCGCTCCCTCCTCCCTCCTCCTTCTCCTCCTCACCCTCCGCTGAGTGAAATGAACAAGGAAATGCCTCAGGTTGTCACGAGAGAATTAAAGTCAGGTTTTACGTTGCTGCCCGAGTCCCATCAGATTTCCTGGTCTTCTGGTGTGTTGGACCAGCGATCCATGGTTTTATTTTATTTTATTAGGACGTTTTATTAACATATAAACACAATATGCAACGGAGCGAGAGAAAATTCAGCAGGAGGCGGAGCTGAAGTCAAGTTCAGAAGACCACGGGGGAGCGCGCGCAGCCAGCAGCCGCATGTTCTCATTCAAAGCGATGCAAAGCGATGCAGGACTGTTTTATGTGACACAAATGTATTAAATTCCCCTTCTTAATCCCTTATCTGGAGTTCTCTTTTGTTTTTTTGCCATAAGTCTAGTTATCGCTCGCTCCCTCCTCCTCCTCCTCATCCTCCTCTCCCTCCGCTGAGTGATGAACAAGGAAATGCCTCAGGTTGTCACGAGAGATTTAAACTCGGGTTTTAAGTTGCTGCCCGAGTCCCATCAGATTTCCTGGTCTTCTGGTGTGTTGGACCAGCGATCCATGGTTTTATTTTATTTTATTAGGACGTTTTATTAACATATAAACACAATATGCAACGGAGCGAGAGAAAATTCAGCAGGAGGCGGAGCTGAAGTCAAGTTCCGCAGACCACGGGGGAGCAGCCATCAGCAGAGGCCACGCCTCCAGCAAGAATTGGTCGTCAATGGAGAAAGTCCAGACCATTGTCTGAAGCGAATTAAAGGACAAGGGTCTGGTTTTAACCAGGCTACATAAATGCTGTGTTTTTCGAGTGTAAATAGTTGCAGCTAGCTTTAGCACTTTTGGTGTGACTTTTGGTTGAAATTTTATAAAATGTTCTCCTACCTAGACTAACCATGTAATACAAACCTGATGGCATCATAAATATTAAATATAGACATTTCTGTGTCCCGCTATGAAAAGTTTAAGACAAGTTGTTTTAAGGTGGTAGTATCTGATTTGAAAGTTGTTGTTTGTTTGTTTGTTTGTTTTTTTGGGGTGGGGGTGTCAAAACAGTCTATCAGATGTGGGCAATATGTGGGCTTTGGACAAGCTCCATCCGTTCCTCAATAATTCTTAAAGAAAAGAAGGGAAGGAAGAAGGAAAAGAAAACAAGTTGATGAAAACCTACATTTTATCAATGAAACTTGAGAAAGGCTCAATTAAATTTGTGAATAAATTAATTTCAAACTTTTGCGTTAAGAAAGGCTAAAAAAAATTCTTATGTTGTCTTTCCAGAACTAAACTGAACTTTAAAGCTCCTAAAAGCAAATATACTTTTTTATTTTTTATTTTATGTTTATTTATGTATTTATTTGTTTGTTTATTTATATATATATATTTTTTACTTAACTTATTTCTTCATACAATGATGACAACACATAGCACTTATTATTACTTCTTACTTTTTTACTTACCCGGTACTTCTATCTTATTTCTTACTTACTTGTTACTTACCTACCGGTACTTGTTACTTACTCCTTTCTTACTTCATACTTACTTACTTCTTAATTACTTTTTACTTACTTGCTTACTTATTACTGGTACTTACTTCTTGCTTACTTACTTTTTGCATATTTAAGCTTATAAATTTGTTGTCACAAGAGCCATTTTCCAGAAAGTGTGTTTTACGTCCCCAAAGAGACATACACTACCTGGTCAAAAAAAGTCACCACCTGGATTTATCCAAGCAAATAGGTATGGACCTGTCATTGTACGATTACTGCAAGAAGTTATTTAACCCTAACTGATGCAGTGTGAGTAGATCAGAAGTTCAGTAGAGTCAAATATTTGGCCTCAAGTAGAGAAAACATCCGAGGAGGTTTCTGAAACGACTAAAATCCGCTTCAGAATTGTCCAACACTTTAAGAACTGGAAGGACAGTGGAGAGTGAGCATCAGGGTAAGAAGAGTGATGCACCCATCATGCCTTGTGCCTACCATATGAGCCTGTGGGTGCGGCCTATTATCTGGGGTTGCTGCAGTTGGTCTGGTCTGGTCTAAGTTCAGCGACATTATGTGTCCAAAGACCAAGGTCAGCTGAATATACAGAATGACCAGGTTATTGCATCATCAGAGTTCTCATCTTCATGAGACTGGACAGGAATAACTGTGACGTTGCAGAAGTTTGTGGAAACGATGCCACAGAGAATGTGCACCATAATCAAACCGATACGCTGTCCAATTAAATATTTGTGTGCGTGACCTTTATTTTGACCAAGCAGTATATTTTTTATCAACCATACTAACTATGCTACAAGAAGAAAAATCCTCAAAAGAGACTTCCAGATTATCTGTCTTATAGGAAATATATGTACTCTTTCTCTATGTGATCCTTCGGTTGCATTAAATGCTTTGATTTGGCACTCTGGAAAAAAAAATGTTGCCCACCCCTGGTCTAAATGGACCTTTATCCAAAGTGGATTTTTCCACTAACACCAACTCCAGTATTGTAAAGTTCACAGCTGTTCTTGATGATTCTGTTAATTCAACCTTATGTCCTTAATTCCCAGCATTAAGGGTGCACAGATCATGTTGGTTGAAGGCAAACACGTTTTTGTAAAAGTTTTAGTTTTTTTGTTCATGAAGACGCAGCCGCCTGGCAGCAAGTTTTTAACAAACCCTGTTGTTTTTAAAGGACTTTTTATCAAAGTGTCAGCCAAGCAACATTATGTTTTATAAACTGCATGTTTTGCCTGAGTCCAAGCCTTTCATAAAATCAACATTTTTGCAGGAGTTCAGAAAAAACATGTCTCCTTCAATCTGACGGTTATTGATTGGACCATCCCAAATACAGCTATTCATGTAATCACAACTATTTTATTTTAGTTATTCAGTAAAAGCAGCAGGAGGGAGATTATTCCAACATTTATAGACTTATTGACTAAGAGAGTTTATCTTACAAACCTGCCAGCTACTGGGCAGTATTTGATTAGAAAATAAGAAAAGTCAAATGACGCTTCTTTTTAAATAAATTTCTGAATCAGTTGATGTATTAAATAATTGGAATGCTTATAAGTCAGAATTCAACCAGTCTTGACATCTGTTTCCAGGTTGCTCCAGAGGATTCAGTGCAGCGAGTCCTTTTTGAACCGTATTAGCAGCAGCGGTGGGGGTGGAGGCGGCGGTGGCACCGGCGGTAGCGTTTGTAACCCCGACACCCAGGGCCTGGTGCCGCGGATCACGCAGCTGCTGGACAAGCTGCACTCCACCCGGCAGCGGCTGCACCAGACCTGGCACGTCCGCAAGCTGCAGCTGGACCAGTGCTTTCAGCTTCGCCTGTTTGAACAGGACGCAGAGAAGGTGCGCACGAATGGGAGCAGGGTGTTGTACAGTGTGAGCTGGGATGAGAGCTAATCTATAACCACAGACGGGGATCGGTGTGGGGCTGGCATCTGTCAATAATTCAACTTAATTACAGCTGCAGAGATGCATTGATTGATGCTGTTTGTGAAGACCACATGAGCTGATGTTTGTTTTCATTTGCCATTCAAACTGTTTTTCATATATCATATAAAAGAAACTAGAGAAATTTCACTTTCTCTGAAAATTCTGTGTGAATGCTAAGTACTGACTGAGTGAAGACATTTGCTGAAAAAGCTGAAACTGAGTTGTTAAAGCTGAAAAAAATGTAAAACACTAGCCAAAAACTAAGAAAAACAAAGTTCATGCTTGATCATCCAGGTACCAAATCCAAGAAGTGTATGTGTAAGTGCAATGTAAGAAAAACACTTGCTAAAAGTAGGAAAATGCAGGTAAAATGTACAAGTAATTAAATGCTAAAGCCAGCTAAAATTTAACTTGAAATGCTAGCTTAAAGGAGCCAAATGCTAAATAAAACCAGCTAAACATGAATTAAAATCTAAAAGTAGCAAAACATTAGGTAAAAGTCATGCCATGCAAGCTAAAAGCAGCAAAATACTAGCTGGAAGTTAAAAGAATCAAAACAATTTCTAGAAAGCAAAATGCTAACTTGAAGCTAACAGGAGAAAAATGCTAAGTAAAAGTAGTCAAGTGCAAGTTAAAGAGCAAAATGCAAGCTAAAAGTCTAAAGTAAATGTTGTCCCTTTTGCATTGAAAGGCCTGGGTCGGCCCAGACCGGGTTCTGCATCTTTTGCTCCTTTTCCACTTGCCAGTTCGGGCCGGTTATTGCGCAATATATGCGTGTCAGAAGCGAGCTGGACGCATTTTCCACCTCACCGCGATTCCAGACTGATTTCAGAGCAGGGTTCAGGCGAGCTGTAAGCACGCCGTCCTTCACGTCATAAACACTGTCGGTCACTGATTGGTCAGGGGGGAGGAGGCTGTTTGGAGGGGAAAGGTGCATTGTGGGTCTTTTCAGAACAACAACAACAGATCCTCCATCTGAGCTTGTCCTCGCCCGCACCAAACCGAAGCGTAGCTGATCGTATTGTTGGAGCTCGAACATAATAGATATCATGGCAAAAGAAAATAGTTAAGGGAACACTACCTCCACCACGTGTGAGAGAGTAGGATCCTACACCCCGCCCACCGAAGGGCTACAGAGGTGAATGGAGACAGAGCTACATGTGAGCCGATCCGAACTGAACCAGACCGGACCAGACTGATCCGCTCTGCGCCGAGCGAGTGGAAAAGGGGCATTTGCGTCAGGCGGTCCGGCCCACTTCCAGCTCTGTTTTTAGAACCCACAGTCCTGGGGTTCCATGCAGGCCGACTAGCACCAAAGCTTTGACGTCAACAGCCTGCAGGCCATTAAATGCTTCACTGTCCCAGTTTCTCAGGAAATTTCAAAAGACTGCAAACAATTTAGCTTTAGCTAGCATTAGCTTACCTTCTTACATAGTCTTGCATTCATGAAGCTGCGGTACTTCCTCGTACACTCTCATGTATCTTTCTTTGCTTCTTCTAGCAGAATGCAGCTTCCTCTCTTTTCACTTGTTTTTAACGAGAACAACGTATGAGATCTGTGCTTTCTGTTGTCGCGTGCAGCAAAAATGACTTCACGTGAGCCTCGAGCGTTCTTTCTACGATGGTCCTGCCCACATGCAGAAACAGCCAAGGCTCTGCAGAGCCGGGAAAGACCTGGCTGGGCTGACCGGGACCATGCCAGACCTTACATTGCTAAACCGCCATACATGCTTGCTATACATTAGCAGAAAGGATGTTGAGGTTTGTGCTGATGTATAGCACATCAGCTTAGAACTAAAGGCTAGCTAAAAGTAGCAAAATGCTAGCTACTGTAAGTAACATCAGATGTATGGTGAAGCAGATAAAGAAATGGAGGACTTCCTGGTTTTCTATATAGGGCTTGTTTTAATTTTTGAAAAAGGTAAAAAAGAAATTATAGTACAAAGTTACTAAATCCAACGCTCAAAGCCAAAATGTCTGGAATAAGTTGAACAGTTGGACTTTTTGACAATAAACTATCACTAAATTAGCAGAAGTGCTTAAATAAAAAAGGTAGAAAAGAAAGAGTGAAGACAAACAGGATTAAATGCAGAGTCTGCATGCACACAACAACAACTCCAAAGTTTCATCTCCTGCAGCCTCACAGAGTCAGACAGGTGATGGTCAGTCAGGTGCACGCCACCACCCAGACAGCTGCGGCACAGAAGAGAGGAGACGGAGTGAGTGAGCAGAATCAAAGAGCAGGCTGCAGTACGGGAGGGAGCTGCAGGACGCGCTGCAGCAGCAGGAGCTTGTTGCTAGGACACCACAAGTTGTCCTCCAGGAGCGCAGGAGAGGATTCTCTTCACCGTTTGTTTCCTGGCCTGGAGGAAAGACTGCTCTGTCTGTGCACACTGCGGCAGCACAAGTTTACTCTCATGGCCGTGCGCTTCTGTCCTGCAGTAACCTGAAGTCTCACATGAGCTCAAACGTGTGTTTGTGTCCAACTCGTGTTTTAACGTGTGTGTGTTTGTGTCCGACTCATTTTTTAACGTGTGTGTGTTTGTGTCCAACTCGTTTTTTAACATGTGTGTGTTTGTGTCCTGCAGTAACCTGAAGTCTCACATGAGCTCAAACGTGTGTTTGTGTCCGACTCGTGTTTTAACGTGTGTGTGTTTGTGTCCGACTCGTTTTTTAACGTGTGTGTGTTTGTGTCCAACTCGTTTTTTAACGTGTGTGTGTTTGTGTCCAACTCGTATTTTAACGTGTGTGTGTTTGTGTCCAACTCGTGTTTTAACGTGTGTGTGTTTGTGTCCGACTCATTTTTTAACGTGTGTGTGTTTGTGTCCAACTCGTTTTTTAACATGTGTGTGTTTGTGTCCTGCAGTAACCTGAAGTCTCACATGAGCTCAAACGTGTGTTTGTGTCCGACTCGTGTTTTAACGTGTGTGTGTTTGTGTCCGACTCGTTTTTTAACGTGTGTGTGTTTGTGTCCAACTCGTTTTTTAACGTGTGTGTGTTTGTGTCCAACTCGTATTTTAACGTGTGTGTGTTTGTGTCCAACTCGTTTTTTAACGTGTGTGTGTTTGTGTCCAACTCGTTTTTAACGTGTGTGTGTTTGTGTCTGACTCGTTTTTTAACGTGTGTGTGTTTGTGTCCAACTCGTGTTTTAACGTGTGTGTGTTTGTGTCAAGTCTTTTCTTCAACCAGTGCCGATCTGACTTGAAAGATCCAGGAAGAAGGTAGACGTAGGCTCAACTCACTTCATCAACTTTATTAATTTCTCTCACAGATGGTTCTACAGCAGTAGCAGCAGAATCAGTAGAAAGAATAGTATGAATAAGATGAATAGGTTGAAAACCTTAGGAAAAAAAACAGATCAACAGCTTAGCTTCCAATGTTCTCAATCACTTAAACCATATAAATACATACAAAATTCATATTTTAACTTGTGTAAACACATATTCTGACAAACAAGGAAGTAACCATTTTAAAGCATTTAACCATTTACTATATTATTTTTGACCATTTCTTGATAATTCTTCTAAATGTTCTAATAAATGTTACTGTAATACTTTATTGTCATTTGTTATCTTAATTGTATCTTACCTAATTACATCAAATAAATAATTACAAACAATTGTTTTTAGCCAATAAATCCAGCCCAACAAAGCCAACAAAAGATGCCTAAATCACTGGGATTTTCATGCAAGTAATTTAAGGATTAGAGAAATAAAAGTAATATTTGACTTGCATGATTCATTTCTAAGCTTACAAAATACTAATTGCTTTCATGAAATTCACAATATAGAAAGACTAAATGTGTAATCTAAACTAAAATGGATGATTTAACTTAAAGAGTCTCAAACAGCATTTGGTCAACTTAACTCAAAACTCACAAGAGACTTACAATGGAACTAAACAAACACAGAGGGCCTTCTAAATCACAAAGGGCCTAAAATCACCTCAAACTACTGTGTTGTTTACCATAAGTTTGCTTCTAGACTCAAAACTGACAGGTTTATTGAAACTGCTACTCACCGGTGCGTGTCTACCTTCCTTCATGCACTGATTCATGGCACTGATTGTGACAAAGAACCACACACCTGCATTAAGACACTAATCAGCATCACAGCAGCTACAGCACAGTTTTAGGCTAGAGCTCCCCCTCTGTCTGATCTATATGATCTAACAGAAAATAAAGGTTGAAAGAAAAATGAGTTCAAATGAGGTGCAATTAAAAAGTCAAAACTGTCATTTGACACAACACCTCCCACTTGAGCTCCTGGTGAAAACCCAAGGAGGTCACACAACTTTCCCAGAGTCTTGTAGTTGTTGTTCTTCTATGGGAAGGAGGACAATGAGGCGTCTCACATCCCTGTGTAAGATGGTGGCAGGGAACTTCAGTCTACTTTGTCCTTTTGCAGAGTTGGTGCTGGAGACTGGGTAGCTTGGGCACACTCTTATGTTTGCTCTCTGATGATTCCTTTATCAGGTCTTTTTTTTATTGAGGTTAGCATGTACAGTTGTACATGTACTCTTTGCATTAAGACACTAATCAGCATCACAGCAGCTACAGCACAGTTTTAGGCTAGAGCTCCCCCTCTGTCTGATCTATATGATCTAACAGAAAATAAAGGTTGAAAGAAAAATGAGTTCAAATGAGGTGCAATTAAAAAGTCAAAACTGTCATTTGACACAACAGTTTGTGTCCAACTCGTTTTTTAACGTGTGTGTTTGTGTCCAACTCGTGTTTTAACGTGTGTGTGTTTGTGTCCAACTCGTTTTTTAACGTGTGTGTGTTTGTGTCCAACTCGTTTTTTAACGTGTGTGTGTTTGTGTCCGACTCGTTTTTTAACGTGTGTGTGTTTGTGTCCGACTCGTTTTTTAACGTGTGTGTGTTTGTGTCCAACTCGTTTTTTAACGTGTGTGTGTTTGTGTCCGACTCGTTTTTTAACGTGTGTGTGTTTGTGTCCAACTCGTTTTTTAACGTGTGTGTGTTTGTGTCCAACTCGTTTTTTAACGTGTGTGTTTGTGTCCAACTCGTTTTTTAACGTGTGTGTGTTTGTGTCCAACTCGTTTTTTAACGTGTGTGTGTTTGTGTCCAACTCGTTTTTTAACGTGTGTGTGTTTGTGTCCGACTCGTTTTTTAACGTGTGTGTGTTTGTGTCCGACTCGTTTTTTAACGTGTGTGTGTTTGTGTCCAACTCGTTTTTTAACGTGTGTGTGTTTGTGTCTGACTCGTTTTTTAACGTGTGTGTGTTTGTGTCCAACTCGTTTTTTAACGTGTGTGTGTTTGTGTCCAACTCGTTTTTTAACGTGTGTGTGTTTGTGTCCAACTCGTTTTTTAACGTGTGTGTGTTTGTGTCCACTCGTTTTTTAACGTGTGTGTGTTTGTGTCCAACTCGTTTTTTAACGTGTGTGTGTTTGTGTCCAACTCGTTTTTTAACGTGTGTGTGTTTGTGTCCAACTCGTTTTTTAACGTGTGTGTGTTTGTGTCCAACTCGTTTTTTAACGTGTGCGTGTTTGTGTCCAACTCGTTTTTTAACGTGTGTGTGTTTGTGTCCAACTCGTTTTTTAACGTGTGCGTGTTTGTGTCCGACTCGTTTTTTAATGTGTGTGTGTTTGTGTCTGACTCGTTTTTTAAAGTGTGTGTGTTTGTGTCTGACTCGTATTTTAACGTGTGTGTGTTTGTGTCCGACTCGTTTTTTAACGTGTGTGTGTTTGTGTCTGACTCGTTTTTTAACGTGTGTGTGTTTGTGTCCGACTCGTTTTTTAACGTGTGTGTGTTTGTGTCCAACTCGTTTTTTAACGTGTGTGTGTTTGTGTCCAACTCGTTTTTTAACGTGTGTGTGTTTGTGTCCAACTCGTTTTTTAACGTGTGTGTGTTTGTGTCCAACTCGTTTTTTAACGTGTGTGTGTTTGTGTCCAACTCGTTTTTTAACGTGTGTGTGTTTGTGTCCAACTCGTTTTTTAACGTGTGTGTGTTTGTGTCCAACTCGTTTTTTAACGTGTGTGTGTTTGTGTCCGACTCGTTTTTTAACGTGTGTGTGTTTGTGTCCGACTCGTTTTTTAACGTGTGTGTGTTTGTGTCCAACTCGTTTTTTAACGTGTGTGTGTTTGTGTCTGACTCGTTTTTTAACGTGTGTGTGTTTGTGTCCAACTCGTTTTTTAACGTGTGTGTGTGTGTTTTGCGTCTTCCTGCCTCAGATGTTTGACTGGATCATGCACAACAAGGGTTTGTTTCTGGCAAGCTACACCGAGATTGGCAACAACCACCCCCACGCTGTGGAGCTGCAAACCCAGCATAACCACTTTGCTATGAACTGCATGGTAAGACACACACACACACACACACAGATGTGCAGCAACAAGTAACACATTTCCGCCCACTTGGACTCGAGTCCTTGCCCCGAACAGTTTAATCACACACAGTCACTGCACTTAGCTTCAACCTCTAGTGCTGCGTTTGAGTGTTTGTTTGGAGACACTTGTGCTTCGGTGCACATTTTCTACATAATCACAGCAACACAACTAGGTATTAAGTAATCCTGTTCTCTATCCACACTTGGCCTTACATAACTACAGTATTATGAAACTGTGAGGCCAGGATTTTCCCTAGCTGTTAGTTTCTGCACAAAGATGCCGTTTACCTCACTCTCCCCCATTTTTAGGTGTCCAAGTCTACAATTGTTTATGCTCACTGATGAACCCTTTTGCCCTGTGTCCTGCTGCACAGAATGTGTATGTGAACATTAATCGGATCGTGTCAGTGGGCAGCCGGCTGCTGGAATCAGGTCACTACGCCTCTCAGCAGATTAAGCAGATCTCAGGTCAGCTGGAGCAGGAGTGGAAGGCCTTCGCTGCGGCGCTGGATGAACGCAGCACGCTGTTAGAGATGTCGGCGAGCTTCCACCAGAAATGTGACCAGGTAAATCTGCCTGAACAAAATTCAGTGTTCCTTTCTTTTCTTCTTATTTTTTTCTTGTTAGCGTTATGCTACATAACAGAAAAAGGCATTCAGTTTGTGATTTGTAACTCATTTTGTTTAAAGAACGCATCAAGTTTAATAAAAGCCGACTTTTTAGGCTTCTGTTTTATGTACAATATTTTAATTTAACCAATTCTATTTAATTATAGCCTGAAAAAATATTATTGATCTCATATTCCAGTAAGGGGCTCTGGCCTTTGTTATTTAAGTCTTTACAAAAGAGGTCTATCTGTCTACTAAACTCATACTCACTAAATGAGCATATGTTTTTTAGTCCAGCCTGTTGCACATCATTTGCACTTGTGATTTGTTCCTCTCAGCTTTGTATTCACAAAGTAAATAATGCTAATTAACAGAAGAGGGAGGCCTTCACTGCTATTGATAAAATTGGCATGACTAAAACATACCCAGTCATACCAGTAACAGGTAACAGGTCTCTCTTGTAAATGAGTCCTCGAGGCTCAGTGGGAACTAACCTGTATAAATAAAGTTGAATGAATACCTGCCTAATTCAACAGGTCTCTCTTGTAAATGAGTCCTCGAGGCTCAGTGGGAACTAACCTGTATAAATAAAGTTGAATGAATACCTGCCTAATTCAACAGGTCTTTTCAACAGCACTAGTCTTTAAGAATTGAATGCTTTTTACTAGAGTTTGACCAATATATTGATCAGGCTGATCATTTAGACTTTTGGGGACATATCGTTATTGGTGATAATGGGCCCATCATGCGCCAGTATAAACACTTCTAATTTCCCACCTTAAAATTCTGGAAACCAGCTGTAATTGTACAATGTATCCAGCAGAGGGTGCATGAAGACAACTTTCAAGTCATGGACATTAGGTTTCACTTTCAGCACAGACAAGCAGGGAGCAATACTGCGCAGAATATTTTACTGAACAGAGCATAGTACCTGTAAGTTTATTTAACTGATCTGTAAAATTAAATAATAAATTCTCTTCAATCCTCCAACCCGCTTGTCAATAGCTATGTGCCTCTCAATTTAGCAAGCTAACAACAAAAAGGTTACGGTAAATTGTGTCATCTGGACCAGTTTCTTTAAATGAGAAACGTTTCATCCTCCATCCGGAGAACCTTGTCAGTCTGCAGCCTGCCAACCAGATCTGTTCCATAGGTGGTCTTCATTCAACACAGCAATGAAGGCCACCTATGGAACAAATCTGTAAGTTCTCCGGATGGGGGATGAAACCTTTCTCCCTTAAAGAGTCTGGTCCAGATGACACGATTGAACCTTTTTGTTGTTATCTACCTGGATGATTGAGCTTACAAACTTGTTTTTTTTTAGCAAGCTATCATTTAGAATGATAACCTAGCATAGGCTATTGCCTTGTAAAACTTTATCCAAAACAATAAATGTAACATAGAGGTAAATATATATCAGTGTTAGTGACGTTAGGAGCCATTGCACACTTGTAAACTTACTGTGGGACTAATTAAAGATGGATCTGACTAGCTTAGCTTCATGGTTGCTAACAACTGTGCTAAAAAAACAAGGCCCCTCTCCACTCGCTGTTTTCTTAGATTCTTGGGGGTGGACAAAGTTAAAATATTTCCAGCAACTAGATCAGTTATCAGCAGTCGCCTTCCCCTCCCAATATCAGTATCGGCGATAGACAAAATTTCCATATTGGCCAGGCTCTACTTTTTACCCCTGGCAGTAATTTAAATAAATATTTGCAGGTTTTCCTTTAAATATGTCTATAAGCGTGAGCAGTGAAATATTTTATGACTTGCAGCACAGTTTGAGGTGCACATCTCCCTTTGCGAGGGCTTTAAGAATTCCTTGATGAACTTGAGCCTATTTGCTCATTTTAAATCCCATTCATTGAGGACAAATCAGTTTGGTGTGCTGTTTGTTTTGGCTGAGATGCTTAATTTTTGCATGGATTACATTAATGTATTGATGATTGAAATTGTTACTTGCCTTGAGAGGATGCTTGTTGGCTGAGCGGAGCTTGTATTTAAGCTAAAATTGATTTTTACCATCCTAGTTTTCTTCCTCCACACAAGCACAAAGGTTTAATTCAAATCTATAACTTTTGTACTCTTGTTAAAATTCTTAATGACATATTTGAAAGGCAAAGGTTAGATGGAATTCATTTCAGCCTTTTTATTTTTCTGAGGCTAAATGCTTGTTTTCCGTCCTTTGTTAAAAAAGTGAGGTGTGGGTGGGGGTTCACAATATGTTCAATAAATGCCAAGAATAATTCTTCTACAACAGTCTAATGATCATTACTGATAGCAGGGACTTTTCTATAACTCGATGATGATGATGATGTGTGCTCTTCTTCCCCTGCAGTACATGGGTAATGTGGACTCGTGGTGTAAAGCGTGTGGCGAGGTGGACCTGCCCTCTGAGCTGCAAGACCTGGAAGATGCAATCCACCATCACCAAGGCCTTTATGAACACATCACTGCTGCCTACTCTGAGGTAACATTCCTCACCGTCCTGTTGAGCTCAAATAAAATTAAATGAATGAGAAGAAACTCTGATGAAACCACCAAACAAAATCATGAACTCCTGTATAAGTGTGGTATGTAAACTTTAAAATTGGTATTACATTTGTTTCTTGACATTCAAGGTTAGTGTAACTGTCCCCACAGTAAATTAGAGATGCACAAATATTGCAATTTTTCTGAGTACAAGTACTTATATTTGAGCAAGTGGATGGTAATAAATGATAAGTACTAATAAATTCCATTACACCTACAATCAGTAGAATCTGTAAGTATAAATGAAATTTGTTTCAAACAATAATTTATATGATGATTTATATTTTTTTAACATGTTTTTTCTTTAAAAACAACAGAATTGTAAAAAGTTTGATTCGTCTCCACCCCGCCCCCTAAAAGCACCCATCGCATGATGACTTCACAGCGGCCATTTTCAGCACAAAAGAGGCACTAGTCTTACCCAGTAAAATTACTAAAATCTGCAATATGAACACTGAGAAAATAACAAGGAATAGACAAAGTTTTTGTCACTCACCTTTTTTTTTTAAGACGAGGAAAGACTGCAAAGAAAGCATTAGCCTAGCCTAATATTGTCTTAGCATTAGCCTAGCATTGTCCTAGCATTGGCCTAGCAGTAGCCTAGCATTGGCTTAGTAGTAGCCTAGTATTGTTCTAGCATTAGCCTAGCAATGTCCTAGCATTAGCCTAGCAATGTCCTAGCATTAGCCTAGCATTAGCGTAACACATTTGATGGGCATCGGGTGGCAGTTGGCTGCTTTTAAGCAGCTCATTAAGCAGATTTTCAGGCTCATCAATGACATTTTTGTTGCTGCTCTTCAGAAGGATGTAGACTGATGGTGGCAGCCAGCCTGCAGCTAACTCAACTTTTTCACATCAGTGACTCTGACACCACTCATGCTTTTCAGTCATGTCTTTTTTAATGTTCTTGTCTAAGTCAGACGTAGGATGGTAGAGTCTCCATCAAGCCCATGTCCACAAACTTTCTCCTGTCTGCACCTTAACTTCTGATTCACACAAAATTATTAAATGAAGCTTCATTCACATATGCATAATTGCTAGATAGAGCATCACATACATTTTCCTCACCCCAGCTCTAAGGTCAAGGTCACAAATCAAGGACAAAAGTTTTCAAGGTCTTTGCTTGTCTGGGCCATTGCTAGATAGATTGTTACAAACAATAGTTTGTCGAGGGGCGAGCATGGCCATACTCTTGTTGTTTCATTGATGATGAAGATGGAGGCCTTCATTCTTGTTTCAGGGATGGTCTGCTTTTTTGCTGGCTTTTTTCATGGCAACGCCCCAAATGGAGATAGGACATTCTTTTTGAAATACCTCCACAAGGCTGCTGCTTCTTCTGGTATTAAGTAGTGGTTAGCAAACAATGTCTGTGTGTCTACCCACTACCAACTGGTAAGGAGTGTTGACTAAGATAGCCAGCTAAAAAAAAAAACTATTTCCATAGAGCTGACGTTGCTCCTCTACCACCCGACGGCTCAGTGGAAAGGTGGTCGTCACATTCCCGTGAAGTACCGTAGTACTGCACTGTTCTCAGTATCACAGCATCCCTGTTGGCAGTGAAGAACTCTGAGTAAAACGGTTTCCTCAGGTGAGCCAAGATGGAAAAGCCCTGTTGGACAAGCTTCAGCGACCTTTGACCCCTGGCAGCACCGACTCGCTGACAGCATCAGCTAACTACTCCAAGGCGGGGCACCACGTCCTCGACATCATCCACGAGGTGCTGCATCACCAGAGACAGCTAGAAAACATCTGGCAGCACCGAAAGGTGCGGCTGCACCAGCGGCTGCAGCTCTGTGTCTTTCAGCAGGACGTCCAGCAGGTATACATGCACGCACACATGCACGCACACATGCATGCACACAACAGGCTGGTTTTATTCAGCTTATCTGCGTCCACGCTGTAATTTTAGTGTCATCGCTGAGTTTTCTCTATAAAACACCCAAGTTAAATGGTAATTTGAAAATAACAGGTTAGCGTAGTGGGTGGAAGAATTTTAACTTAATAGATGGTTTGTTTGCGGCCGCAGTCATATTTCCTGTGACGATGTAGCAACTTTCATTCCTCATGCAACGTTTTGGACAAGAAAGTTGATCATTTTTTGGAGAAGTAGATCCTGTAAACTTGTCAGGGAGCATGCCACAATCAAATGGTCCAATACGTTCATGCTGTTGCTGTCCAAAAAAGATGGGTATTCCTGAAAGTGTTGACATGGCAACTGTTGCTGCGGTAACTGAACTGGGTCATATGTCCATGCAGATGGTTTTTATCCATTCTGGCTATGAAGGACAAAGTGCAGGAAAGGCAGTTTGTGAAGACAGGCTCAGTGAAGCGCAGCCCACAATAAGAATCATTATTTATGTTATCACTTTGCTCTTTATGATAAACTCTTGTGGTACAGCTCCAGCCTCAGAGCGCCCCTTGTTGGTTGCCCACTCCTTGGTTTTAGTTATTTGTGTTTTTTTTTTTTTTTTTCAGGTTTTGGACTGGATAGAGAACCATGGCGAGGCCTTCCTCAGCAAACACACGGGGGTGGGGAAGTCCCTCCATCGAGCCCGGGCTCTTCAAAAACGCCATGAAGACTTTGAGGAAGTGGCACAGGTAGCTGAGTTTATTTTACTTCCTGTTAGGGTTATACAACAGCGGATTAAATTGACTACGAAAAAACTGTTTTGTTTTTGTGTTATAAATGAAAATTTGGAGCTAAAAGTCAAAATTAGGAATGTGCGATATGGCATAAAATTCATATCACGATATGTATTGTGAAGGGTGGCGATAACGATATATATTGCGATATGTTTTTGGTATAAAACTTGCAATAGGAATGAAAAAAAGCATAGGGTGTCCTTTTGCCATAATTTATTTTGAAAACTGCTATACCACAAAATAATCTCTATTAAGAAAATTTCACTACTAGGTCCAGAAGTTTTTAAATAATTAACAACTCAAGCATTAGGCTTCTTTCTTGTAGTGCAAAACAGTGCAAAATATATCTTGTGTAGTTTTAGCCATAAGTTTTAAACTAAAGAATATGTTGTTAACTCTTAACAGTTTCCAATATTGTCACTTAAGAAATGAACAGTAACAGAGCAGCATTTTACACTGAAAACACTTCACCCTCCAACCCTCTAGAGGGCGTCTCCTTCAGCTTTAAGGAGAGCTGACAAGGCAACAGTTTCCTCTGTGGCTTTGACCAGAGGGTCTTGCAGTAAAATCACACAACACAGCGTTCTGTTCACAGATCAGAGAGCAGGTTTCTCTAAAGCTGACCAACGCTTACTTTAACTTTCTACAAAAAAAACAACTTTCGACGGAACGCAGCGTTTTGCGCATGCGTCCAAATATGGCAAACTACGGCAAGCCGGACGTAGTTAGCTTATAGCTTTGCTACTTAGCACTCTAAGAAAAGACTTTAACACCACTTACGCACAGTTTTCAACACAAAAAAGTAACAATTTTTTTTTCATTCAACCTTTATTTAGTCAGGTAAATCTTATTGAGCCTCGAGGGCTCATTTACGAAAGCGACCTGCTACAAACTAAAGAATGATGAACAGCAATGATACAATTACATTAAACAATAAACAAAAGAAAAGAAAAAGTAGCAAAAAGTAGCAAAAACATTATAAGGTAGATGTACAAAATCAAAGACAGGAACATATCTGCATTGGTTTCTGCCAGGATTCCAACAGATTCTGAAAATCATTTAGAGAGGTCAGGGATTAACTCTGACAACTTTGATTGTACACTTCAACACCACTTATGCACAGTTTTAAACTAAAAAAAGTAAAGATTAAATCGGCCAACTGTGATTTTCTGCGGTTAGCCGGTAGAAGACAGATCCCTATCGTAGGCTAAATTTCTATCGTTTCTACCGTGTACCATTTATATCGCGCATCCCTAGTCAAAATGTAAGAGATTTGCCCAAACTAGGGAATATCTCACTGGACTGCAACGAAGTGACAAATAACATTTTTGAAGAAGTCTCCAGAATGTCTCGGGGTCTTTGTGGGGTTAGTTTATTGTTTATTTGTCATATGCAGGGTAGCACAAGGTCAACAATGTAATGAAATATTCAGGACGAGAAGAATCGTCTCCTCTCACAAAAAAAAAAAAAAAAAAAGAAATAGCAAAAGCTTGCAATAAAAGTACAGAACAAAGCACCAAAAAGTGACAAAGAAATACAACATCTACAAGGTCCTAAAGAAACCTAGTAAACAACATGTTAGAATACAACGGTGCTAGTAGGATGGATCAGTACAAACAAGTACCTCACAGGCAGCAGCACTGCTTAGATGCACATGATACATGTTGCACACAGCACACAGGTTGTCCAGCAGGCCACGACACAGGATGTGAGCAACACTGAGATAAACCGAGTCATGAGGGCAAGGCAGCGACACACATGATACATGTTACACACAGTGCAGCAGTTGGGTGTCTCAGATGTGACTCAGTTCTGTCGAGACAGTAGACAGAGAAGTCGTATGGAGCCACAGCACAGACTGGGATGGACGGCTCCAGCCATGTTTCCATAAAGAAGAAGACACAACAGCTCCTCGTGTTCCACTTGCAACAAGTCCGTGAGCACAGGTCATCTAGTCCACTCCTCAGAGACTGCACACCTGAAAGCAGGACTGAGGGGGTTTGCTGTGTCTCTGGCGGGTCCAGCTCTCTTCCCCTTCTGTGTTTTCCTCTTACGGCGCCCAGGTAAACAAAGGACCCAGAGGAAAATGTCCACCGTGTAGTCCCCAAAAGTTGGCCCAAAGTCCCCATTCACAGACAATCGCAACTCCAAAAGGGCATTATGGTCACACCCGTAGTGTGTGAGTGCAGTGCAGGTGCCAAAAGTCCAAACGGGAACAACAGTAAACAGAAATGTGTGAGTTGAAGCAGAGCTCTCATCAGTGCTGCCATGCTGCGGCACACGGTGGGGTCTCCATCCTTATTTGACCCACAGAGGCGCAAGAATGCAGTTTGTAAGATGTGCACACAAGAAAAGCAGTAATTTTCAGAAACCGGCTGTTCAAAACACGGCCTGCAACAACGGGCCCCAATCCCATCAGTGCACCCTGAGGAACACAGTCGAACACCTTCTCCATGTCCACAAGTCCACAGTTTCATATAATTCAGCACCGTTCACAGAAAAGAGTAGTTTTACAGTGCCACAGTTTGATTTATAACTCAATATTCTCCTGTTGTTTCTTTAAATCTGAACAAAATCTAAAATATTTGGTTTTTATATCAGCCTTTTTAATATAGCCTTTTCTATTTGCTACTTTGACAACTTTTATTCACTTTTTTTTTTTTCACTTGCTCTGTGTCTTTCCATCATTTGGCCTCTGCCTCCTTCTTTATAGTCCTGGTTTTCCTTGCTTTTCGTTGCCCTTCTGATGTGAACATGTCCTCCCGTGTCTCTGGTCTCTGTCGTAGAACACGTACACCAACGCCGACAAGCTCCTGGAGGCGGCCGAGCAGCTGGCCCAGACGGGAGAGTGCGACCCAGAGGAGATCTACCAGGCTGCCCACCAGCTCGAAGACCGAATCCAGGACTTTGTTCGCCGCGTGGAGCAGCGCAAAGTCCTGCTGGACATGTCTGTCGCCTTCCACACGCACGTCAAAGAGGTGGGCGGGGTGGAGGGGGTGACGTAACGCTGAAGAGGATGGTGGGCTGTGTGTGGACGAGGGGCGCTAGCGTTAGGGCATTAATGACAAATGAAATGAGATGCATGTTTAATTTATTCCAACGCGACGTTCTCAGACAGGAGGTTCTTTAGTGGTTTAGAGGAGAACATTTGAGAGCAACATGGAGGTAGATGGTATAGCAAGGCTTCAGAGTGACCACATTCAGCTTAGACTCCACAAAGCTGACCTCCTCTAATGAAACCCACTGATGGCTGCTAGAGCAAAGCTTGACCTTTGTCCTCCGTGTCGCCCATCCTTCCCTCCAGCTGTGGACGTGGCTGGAGGAGCTGCAGAAGGAGCTGCTGGACGACGTTTACGCCGAGTCCGTGGAGGCCGTCCAGGATCTGATCAAACGCTTCGGCCAGCAGCAGCAGACCATGCTGCAGGTGAACGTCAACGTCATCAAGGAGGGGGAGAACCTCATCCAGCAGCTCAGGTACACATACATGAACTGTGTGCACTCTGTCGTCATCCATCTTTCTTCCACATTCTCATCTCACACTTTTCAAACTATTTAGTTATTTCGCCTTTTCTGACAGTTTTTTTTTCCTCAGAAAATGAACTGAGCTCATTTTACATCCTTCAAATCTTTAGATGTGTTTACAACCTTTCACTGCTCCTTTCACATCTTGTTCTGCTTCAGCTTCTTTCAGCTTCTTTGTGCAAATCTAAATATTTTTCAGCTGTTTTCAGCTAATTTCAGCTGGGTTTTTAGCTTGTCTGTGCTCCTTTCAGATTATTTCTGCTAAATAAAACATTTTTGTGCTTCTTCTAACATCTTTCTTCTAATTTCAGCTTGTTATGTTCCTTTCAGCTAATTTCTGCAAGTTTCATTTTTTTCTGCTACTGTATTTTAGCTACTAAAAAGCTGTTTTATGCTAATTTAAGCTATTTCAGTTAATTCCACATTTTGTGCACTCATTTCAACTTTTTTCAGCCTAATTCATAAAAAAAGTGCTCTCTCCACTTGTAATTTAGGCTTCTTTCTGCCTTTTTTAGCTACTTTTCAGCTGTATTTTTGTGTGCTAATTTTAGCTTTCTTCAGATGAAGTCTACTTTTTGTGCTGATTTCTGCTTCTTTCAGCCTCATCAGGCAAACATGTATTCTTTCTGCTTTTCTCTGTTGATTTAAGCTGGTTACACCTTTTCAGCTACCTTTTTAGATTTTTTTTTGCCAATTTCAGCTGTTTTCAAATACATTCAAGTTTTTTGTGGTAATTTCTGCTACGGTACTTTCAGCCTACCGGTAATTATCTTCTTTCCACTAATTTCAGCTTGTTATGCTCCTTTCAGCTTTTTTTCTGCTACTTTCAGCTACCGTACTATTTAGCTGTTTTCATGCAAATTTTAGCTTTTTCAAGTAATTCCACATTTTTTAAATCTGATTTCAGCTTTTTCCACTTCCTTTGTGTAGTTTAAGCTTCTTTCTATCTTTTCAGCTACTTTTCAGCTACTTTTTTTGCTAATTTCAGCTCTTTTCAGCTGATTTCCTAATTATTGTCCTCATTTCTCCTTATTTAAACATAATTCAGCAACTTTTTGTTCTTTCTGCTTTCTTCTGCTAATTTAGGATTGTTCCTTCATTTCAGCTACATTTCAACAAGTTTATTTTGCTAATTTCAGCTGTTTTTCAGCAAGTTCTTCAGCAATAAGCATTCACACTGATTTTTGGCAGAAAATGCAATTTCTCTAGTTATCATTATTATTACAATTTTAAACATATTTTAACACTGCAGAGGTAACTCGGTACTTCCACAACCTTTGTGGAGCCCTAATTCTTAATCCTTACTGTGTGGATTATTAGTTGTAATACAATGAGCTCATTCATTTCAGCTTGTAGACCTTTGTCTCCTACGAGCAGTGAAAAGGCTGTGCATTGTAAAAGAAGTCTACAAAGGTTTATCTTTCCACTTCCTTCTCATAGTTTAAGCTTCTTTCTACCTTTTCAGCTGCTTTTCAGCTATGTGTAAAACTAGTAAACTACTCTATAAAACACGATTAAAAGGCACCAGTAATCGGTGACGGGGCTTTGTCTCAACACGTCGCAGAAACCGAATAAATGCAAAAATAACTGAAGTGAGGAGAAAAGCAGCTTTTTCTGTTTGTCTTTTGAATATATGTATAGGGCTCAGAATAACACATTACCTTTACATATCCAAATATATTTTGTTAAAAGACGAAGTTGTTATAATCTCAAGGGAACAGAGATATTTGTAAAACCAAAATTCAGAACTAGTTTGAAGGGATGGTCTACCTCAATCCAAGGAATTGGATTATGGAATGGTCTGGAGAATGATGTTAAAATGCCAAGTCAATGTTTATGTTTAAGAAAATCAAAACTGAATTGTTAAAAAAAAAATATATATATATATATATATGAAGTAGCGTAATGTGTATTGTGTTAGATAAAAAATTTAAAAGAATTATTCATTTTGTTCTGTTACTTGAAGATTATTTTTGTTTGAACTAATTGTTTGAAAAAAGGGGCAGATCTAATAAGATTTTTTCTTCTTTCTGCTACCTTTCATTTTTATATTTTGTATGTTATCGTTTATGGGATTGTTCTGTATTGTATTTTAAAATGAACAAATTTTATAAATAAATAAAATGCCTACAGAGGAATGGATCTGCAGGTCAAAATTTGGGAAAACATTTTGAAGGGTGTCAGTGTAGCTGGAGTCTAAAGTGGGGGCCACCATGGCAACTTCACATCTGTGTGGGCCACTTGCTGATGGCAGTCGTAATAAAGCAGGCAGACAGAAACACAGAGTGGAAAGTAGGCCTCAACCAGCTGCTGCATGGTTAAAATCTGCCAGGAATCCTAAAGTTTAAACTACTCTACAATTGTGTAAAAATTGTTAAAAACATCAAAATGCCAATCCCGATCTGTAAAGTCGGACCTTTCTGTGACCCGCTAAAACTTCGACTCGTGTTCCTGCTGTGCAGTATGAATGAGCTGCGGCACTCCAAAGGGGCTGTGTTTCTTCACTTGTCTGGCCAACGTCCCGTTGCAGTGCATGCTGACATTTTCCACCGTGTCTTTTTGTAAACGTCCTCTTTAACCACATCATGTACCAAAGTCCTGGCCCACTGGTCCCAACTGAGCCACACAGTTTGAAGTCATTTCTTGTTCTGGTTTGTCGTAGGGATGTACAAGAACAGTACAGCTGAACAGTGATGGTGTTTCGGTGCTTATGTAACAATAAACTTGTAAACAGAGCTCAATATATGCTAAGAAAAAGTCCATGTGGGGGGACAGCCTAGTTTTAATGCAGAGGGTGTTCCGGCGCCTCTTCCCTTGTGTCTTCTGTCTCAGCCTCCTTCAACACCCCAGACATTTCTTACACAAGTCTGTTTGGTAGCGTGGCGTTGGCTCCCAGAGGCAGTGGTTTACTCCACACACACACACCTCCTTCGTGTGCATGCAAACCGAGCTGCGCACGTGCACAGTCCTCAACGTGCATTCCAGCGTGGGGGTGGATCTGTCACTGATTACTGAAGCTGAAGCTAATCACGAGCCCACCCACCTCCTCACCTGCACTGTCTGGCTTTACTGAGCTCTTGTCTGAACATTGGTGCATGCTTGCATCTGATTGATTAATCATAATCTACACAATGTTTTATTATCACACACACGCACACACACACACACACACACACACTCTTAATGTTTTTATTTACTCCTGGAATCTGTTGGTTTTTATGGATTGTTAAGCTTATTACAGAAAGTGTTTTAATCCTAATAGTTTTTTTTAATCATTTTAAAATATATATTATTTATACTTATATGGGGAGTGGTGGCACAGAGGTTGGAGAGGGTGGGCCTGTGATCGGAAGGTCTCCGGTTCAACTCCCCAAAGCATCAAATGTGAATCAACCACATCTGCCTCCACCCTCATTTGCCTCACTCTGGGCCCTTGAGCAAGGCTTTAACCTCCGCCATCTGTTCCTCTGGGTGCCCTAGATGCAGCTCTCTGCTCCACACAGTGGGCTGTGGTTGAGTCAGGAAGGACATCAGGCATAACATTTTTACCAAGTCTTCATGCGAGTTAGTTTGCTGTGGTGACCTCTGAAGAGGGGAGCAGCTGAAAGAAGAAGAAGGCTTTTTAAACATCTTAAAGGGTGTTTGAAATGATTTTGGAACCATGCATAAAGTGGCACAACATATACTCAGCTTTGATTTTTTTGTACACAGATGCTTCGAATAATTAATATATAAAAGTATTTTTTAATAAACGTAACTCTTCAGTGCGTCACAGTTTTCGGGTGGAGAAAGGAGGGGTCAAACGCCGACGCATTTTTATGACGTAATGGCTAGAACGCACATTATAAATAACAAATAGCAGTGTACTGTTTATATAAACCGAGGAATTAAGCAATTTAAGTGAAGATTTGAGCGATTTGTCTTCAGTTTGGGAAGCCGAAGTTAGTTCTAGTGATGAACAACAAACAGCTGGTTATAATAAAGGTCTGCACCCATATTTATTTGAGCCTTACCGTTCAGAAGCGAGGGGGGCTCAGAGGGGGACAGCTTTGTTTTGTCCATACTTGACTAAGTATTTCATCTTTTGGGAAAGTGAAAAAGCTCACTTGTTCACTGGCGATGTTAGAACACTCAAATGCGACACAACGTAACGCCATTTTTCAAGTTATACAAAAAAAATAGGCAATCTTGAACACAATGACACTGCATGCTAATAGCAGCCCGCAGGCTCAACTTCCAGTCCCTACGTCACATGACGTCGCATGCGGAAGTACCCGGATGTCCCGTGACAAAACACGGCGCCAAGTTTAAAATCACTTTTGAAACAAATTTTTATGGATTTATCATTTTGCTTGTAAAACCGAACATAGTTGAATGATACAACATATATATGTTGTGCCACTTTATGCATAGTTCCAACATCATGTCACACACCCTTTAAGTCTGAAGAAGACATGTTGAAACTGGTGGCTGGTTATCGTCTGCCACTGGAGGCCAAAGGGCGAGGATGTTTTTGGCTGTTTTTGGGCAGCACGGTGGCACAACTGGTAGAGCTGCTGCCTCTCAGCGAGAAGGTTGCCGGTTCAAATCCCGGTCCGGGGCCTTTCTGGGTGGAGTTTGCATGTTCTCCCCGTGCATGCGTGGGTTTCCTCCGGGTACTCCGGTTTCCTCCCACAGACCAAAAAACATGCTTGTTAGGCTGATTGGTGACTCTAAATTGACCCTAGGTGTGAGTGTGAGAGTGGATGGTTGTTTGGTGTGAGTGAGACAGGTCCCTCTTGTAAATGAGTCCCCGTGACTCAACGAGGCTAGCCTGTATAAATAAAGGTTGAATGAATGAATGAATGTTTCTGTGCCGGATTAGAAACAATTCTTTTAAGGGAGGGAAATAGTTTCCATCATTCTTGGTCTCAAAACCTTCAAGACCAAAAGTTTTAGCCATTTTTTCTTTTCCTGAGTCTTCAGCAGGTGATTGGACGTAGCAGCTTTTATGGCGTGGATCCCAGCGTTGTTTAAAGTACGCATCATTGTGACTGTTTGTGTGTTTCAGGGACTCTGCCATCTCCAGCAACAAGACGCCCCACAACAGCTCCATCAACCACATCGAGAGCGTCCTCCAGCAGCTGGACGAGGCCCAGGCCCAGATGGAGGAGCTCTTCCAGGAGAGAAAGATCAAACTGGAGCTTTTCCTGCAGCTCCGCATCTTCGAGAGGGACGCCATCGATGTGAGTGTTGCACCTCCACTATGCTCTAAAGATTAATGGTGGATTATTCAAAGACATTTCATGCTTTCATTTTGCATTTGGAGGTCGGCCACTTTAGAGCATTTGAAGCTGGAAACTGGTGTTTGTTTGTTTTGTTGGTGCCACCTTGTTGAGTGTGATGTGAAACATTGTTCATGTGCATTATTGTGCAGTAACATGTTTGTGCTGTCACTCAGCCCTATAACCTGTGTGCATTTACCCTGATGCATGCTCAATAATCCAGGTAGAAACATCTAAAAAAGCTACGTCTGGTCCTCTGGACACTGTCTGGCTTTACTGAACTCTTGTCTGAACATTGGTGCATGCTTGCGTCTGATTGGTCCTCTGGACATTGTTTTTTTTTTTTTAAATGTCCAGAGGACCAGACTTAGCTTTTTTAGACTGTTTGCATTTAATTCTGCCTGCGTGCTTGAGTTGGCACTTGGCACAAGTATGGTATGGTGTTGCAACATGTAATCACATCACAGTCCTATCTCTCTTTACTGTTGTAAATCTCAGTAAAAGCCTTTCGCCTAGTAAACTAGGTTTCTAGATGCTGGTGAAGATTCTCAGTCATCCAGGACATGATGAAATCAAAAAAGGCGTTCAATACAGAAACAACTGGACTTTATTTGTAACAGAAGACGTTTCGCTTCTCATCCAAGGAGCTTTCTCAATTCAAAGAGAAGAGTTGGAAGTAATGCTTTAAAGACTGAGAGGAGACACTAGGTTTCTAGATAGAATTCAAGTTCAAGATATCTACAGTAACGTTAATAGATATTACAGTTTATGATCTACAATTGTAAAAAATATATACATTTTTGTTGACTTAACTTTTTAAATTTGGGATTTAACATCCATGGCATGTTATCTTGGTTGGTAGAGCAGTTCCTTCTCAGCGAGCAGGTCACCAGTTCATATCCTGGCCCGGGGCCTTTCTGGTGGAGTTTGCATGTTCTCTCCGTGCTGCGTGGGTTTTCACCGGGTGCTCCAGTTTCCTCCCACAGACCAAAAACATGCATGTTAGACTGACTGGTAACTCTGAATTGTCTCTAGGTGTGAGAGAGAGAGAATGGTTGTTTGTCTCTACGGTATGTGTCCCTGTGATGGACTGCAGACCAGTCCAGGGTGTCCTCTGTCTCTCACACAGTGACTGCTGGACATGGGCACCAGTGACCCCCATGACCCAAAAAAGAGAAAGCAGATAAAGATGATGGATGGATGGATTATTGACAACAGATATTTACTTTATTACAGAATCATTTTAGTTGGAGAGAAATGAATTAGACACGTTAATGCCATAAAAACACAAGTTTTCTGGAATATTCTTTAGCAATAAGATGATTTCAATGGTTTGTCACCTGAATGGGGTTTTCTTTGGCATAACCTTTATTAATCCAACCAACCAAACACCCACCTTGCTTGTTTTCAGGATCTTGTTGTTTTGGACATGATCCATATCTGATGACCACACATGAGGGTTGGAATACAGTTTGACCAGTAAAGCAGTCAAGATATTTGCCTTTTGTTTTAGCTCCTTCTTTACCATGACAGACCGGAGCAACGCCCGTATTACTGCATATGGGATCCCAGTCGTCCCTCTTCCTCCACCTGCCTTGCACAACATCCAACCTCGACTCCCCTCCCCACAGATGGTGGCAACAACACATGAAGGGGTCTTCTTTTACAGTACTCTGTTTTGGGCCAGCTGGACCTTTAGGAGCCA